>JAGFNQ010007795.1:926923-1028720 GCA_024364735.1 Boesenbergia rotunda | reverse complement strand
AGATCACAGTGGACAGGGTGGTGGCCAGGCAGGGAGTCCTTGGAGAGGCTCCAATATCTGAGCGGAGCTCATTGCGATCCTGAGAGGCTTGGAGTTGTGTGTGGATAGGCAACTTTCCCCTATTTGGCTGGAGTCCGACTCTCTGGTGGCACTGCATATCATCAGGTCTGCTGGGATTTCCTGGGAGTTTCGGGAGGAGATCTTACGGATCAGGAGACTGGTACGACAATATAGGGTCAGATGTACACACATATATAGAGAGGGGAACGCTGCTGCAGACTTCCTCGCCAACCAGGCGTATCAGCTGGAGGGTGAGAGGGTGATGGAGGGGCAGGAGATTGATGGTCTGTTGCTTGGCATTTGCAGGATGGACAGAGTGGGCTTGCCGTATATCAGGAGCTCTTGCAAGCCAGGATAGTACACATGATGGATGGTGAATAGCTCCACCTTAGAGCTATCTAGCCCGTAGCAAACGGCTGCGGTAAAGGCACTTTAAATCCGTTGATGGCTGTGGCTTTGCCTAAAAGCCAGGCAGGGTGACTAGACCCACCTATGGTCTAGCTACCCACAGCAAACGGCTGCGGTAAAGGCTTCCTAAATCCGTTGATAGCTGTGGCTTTGCTAAAAAACCAAATAGGGTGACCTGACCCACCTATGGTCTGGCTAGCCCGCAGCAAACGGCTGCGGTAAAGGCGTGCCAAATCCGTTGATAGCTGTGGCTTTGCTAAAAAGCCAAACAGGGTGAGTAGGTCCACCATTGGCCTACCTAGTCCGTAGCAAACGGCTACGGTAAGGACACACTAAATCCGTTGATAGCTGGTCACTTGCCAAAAGTGAACATCGGGTGTGATGGAGGACTTTCTGGGAGCGGAGCAGGAAAGGACAATGGTGTTATCTCACTGTTGTCTTGGATGGCGATTCATGGAGCTTGGGCTGGACGTTCTTGGGTGCGACTCTAGGACTACGATGGCACTATTATCAAGGAGCTCAGAGGACAGCTATGGGGCAGTAGGCGAGAGACAACGGTTGTTTCAACCGTTGTGGGTTTGGAGGAGTTTCGAGTTCATTGGAAATCTCATGTAAAGCTTTACTTTATCTTATTTTGTGTTTTGCAAAATCACATGTACTCTCTCGCAAGAGGGAAACCCCTTGTTCTCCTAGGCTATCAGGTCAGGATTGGTCCCCCTGATAGTCTGGGCTTTTCCTTAATGGAATAAAGGTCTCTTTTAAAAAAAAAAACCCTAAACCCTAAAACCCTAAACCCTAAACCCTAAACCATAAAATCCATTCTATCACCCATCTAAAGAATTGTAGCCTGCACAGATGGGGCACACCATTTCACTCCAGGGAAGAACAATATTTGCATCAAAATCTTATGTTAGTGTATGTCAAACTTTGCCATACACTACAATAAATGCAATTTGCTTTGCCAAACAAAAAAATTCAGCTGAAAATGATATCATTAGCATAAGTTAGAAGTTAGAACCTTCTCCCAATCTTCTAAACAGAGTATCAACATTGTCATTATTTTAATGAGTCAACTTATTACCTATTTCCAACATTTGTTGCTTCATCATGCTGACATTGCAGATAAGGGAGACAAATTTTGCAATGCGAGAATCAAGCTTAGTGGGTCGAAGTTGATTACTAGTAGATCCATCAATCTTGCTATGATGTACCTGTAATTTTAAACCAAATAATAGTGTTCAGACACATAAGCTACTGCACTATCTAAGAAAAAAAGTATTCAATACAGCCATAGGAAGCCATGGCACAACTGTTTTATTTTCTGAATCTGCATAGTCCATTTCCAACCTAGTATAACATTTAGGATGAAGTTTGAATTGTTTTCGTTGATGCCACCAATTCTTTGTCTTGGCATAAAATTTCTTGAATAGAATATAGTTTGAATACATTGCAACTTATGGGATAAAATAATGCAAATTTATTTGTCAAGTATAATTCTTCTAAATAGACATGCATCAATAACAACATTTAAATGAATAGTGTTACATTAACAATATTATAAGTAAAATAATAGACAAATAAACCTCTACAGCCTCCGGAATCTTTTGCCTTGACAGCAATCGATAACTCAGAGGGCTGAAACGCTAAAATAGCTATATTATTTGGGAGAGTGAAAGTAAATTAAAGGAAAGTTTCGTAGTAGAAATCTTTTCAATTGTTACTTCATTAAGATTTAAAGAGGGAAGAAAATTAATCCATCCGTGGATAGTTTTGGAGTCAAAATCGATCTCTCAAATCGGAGGAAAGCAGCGGATGGATAAAAAAATAACGCATGTAATTTTCAAATTTACAAAAATTACATCTAAACAAAAAAAAATACGCATGTACCTTTTTAACTCATAAAATTACACCATATACTAAAAAATGACGCATACACCCTTTTGCATTAATAAAATTATGCATGTACTCATCTTTTTCAATCATGATAAACAAATATGTAAAAGAAAGGATTTCTTTTTTTTTCCTTCTCTTTTAGGTAAACATAGCATAAAACCCTTACCTTAAGGTTTGAATTTCGGGCAAGTCCCCACCCACCCGCCAATTAAAACCTTATTCTGCTCGCCGCAACCCAAATCAAGCCGAACCCTTCTTCTCCTTCGCGAGACTTAGCCGCGGCCAACATCTCTTTCCCGATCCGATTCATCTTCCCATCCTCTCCCCTTTTCGGTTCTTCTTCCCTCCTTTTCCGTTTGTCGCCACCGCAGGTCTCCGAGTGCTCAACGGAGAGCACTGATCTGGGCTGAGTATTTCACGGGAAGCAGGCCAGAGCTCGCCTTCCTCTCAAGCGGCGACGATCGCGCCACCACCGGAGACACGAGGAGGTAAGTCGAGTGCCCTTAATCTGGATTTCGATCTCATAGTTCCAGTCTTACAGCGGATCGCGATTTGGGGTTCGGTCTGACGTCATTTCTTGGGATCTAGGGCACGGCGAGTTGTTTCTTGGGATCTAGGGCACGCCATCCTTTCCACCTTGGAGATGGATCTTGGTCCGCATGGAGTCGAGTGATCATCCTGCGGGATCGTCGACTTGAACTTCTCTTTCTTCGATCTGAGCAAGGTTGGACAGCAGCGCAAAGTCTAGGTAAGATTTTCGTGTATTATGTTGCTCTAGATCATACGATGGGGATGGTTAAGGTTTAGAGTATGGTGTGTGCTGGTTTTCTCTAATCTTGGACTTAGATCTATGATTGAATCGAATTGGCTTCTTGCGATCTGTTTTCTTCTTGATTGTGAGCTCTGTTATGATTTGGATGGATTTCTTGATCGGTTTTCAGCAATGGGTAGAATCTGCGGTTCTTCGATTTGGCGTGTGTTATTCGGATATGCCGGCTGTGCTTGAGAAGTTGAGTTGGTCGATGGTTGTTGTGTGTACATAGATCTATTTGAGTTTGTTTGGAATTATAGTTCTATTGTGAGTTGGGAGTTAGAGTTGGATGTTGGATTGATCTTGGTTTCCGATTGGTGGTGTGAACCTTAGGTTAGTGTTGTGGTGTATGTTCTTGATTCTTCCTCTTGTTGCCGTGAGGGATCAGAGGGGAGCTATTGTTTTTGTTTGCTGGCATTTGTGGTTGACAAATTGGATTGGAGTTGTTCTTGGATCTTTCCATGCATACTGTGAGTGTTGTGTTTATGTATCTGCCGTTAGGGTTGCTGATCTTGATATTAGAATGATTGGTGTTGGTTTAGTAGGCAATCATTGTTTAGTGGATTAGTCTTGATTTAGATTAGGTTAGACCTAATCCGAACTCAAACTTAATTGGTTGGGTTATATTATTTAATAAAGACATAAATAGCTAAGTTGTATTTGTTATTTGTTTTGGATGCAGAGCATTGATTTGATTCCATCCGTTGCGGATATATATATGTATGGTGGCATGAGTCTTATATTTGTTTTGCTGATGTTGTATGTGCCACCACTGACATGTGATACCTATACCTTTACGACTTAGGTTATGGTGCATTATCCACGATCCTTGCATATTATGTTGATTTAGGTGGACTAGATAGTGGATGTTGTTTGACCAGTGTTATGCATCATTGTACACTGTGCATCACTGTCGATCAGGGGCCCCTTTTGGGTGAGCTAGGTCGACAGTCATACTGACTTACCCATACGACCACTCATGGGTTAGTGGTTGACGGAGTATGGGTAGTGTGCTCTGTGCTGCTTCGCTCGTGCACTCATGGGTTAGTGAATCGGAGCGTGATAGCAGGCAGATGTCCCTCCTTGAGTTGTCCAGATACCAGGAGATGAGAGGGAGAGGTCTCTCCCCCATTTATATACATGGGGTAGGGGTAACACCCAGACAGAGATGTCCTCCAGAGATGACCTAGGGTAGACAGAGAGGTCCCCAGATAGGCCATGGAGTAGGGGTGTTACACCGACAGCATTCCGTCTACTCGATTGCTCAGGAGTAGTGATGACAGAGTATGGACAGCAGTCACAGCCCTACTCGGAGGGTGGCCTCGGCTCAGCTTCCTCCCGTACATAGGTGACGATGTCTGACCGACGGCAGGGGTGACCATGTCATTGCATCGTGTGTATTCGTTTATTTTTCCCTTACTTGTGCTTGTTTTTATTTGATGCTGCATATGATTGACATGCACTTACAGGAGACCCTTATGTCTGGTCTTGGCGACTCGGTGATATTGGTATGGTAGTTCTTATTGTTCTCTTACAGCTCTTCTTATTACTGTCTGTGCACGTATGATTTCGGTAGTCTATTACACTGTTGCTATATTTGACTATCTTGTATATATATATATGATGAAATCTTCACTGAGTTCTATGACTCATACCGTTAGCTCCTTGTTTTTTTTTCAAGAGGTTCGACTGGAGTTCCCGGTAGCCTGTCCCAGCTCGTGTATTTCGACGATTCTCGGGTTTGTTTTTTGTATTAGTGTTGGTACCTCTTTTTGTTATTTTGTCTTTTCGTTCCGCTGTTGTTTCGTGCTGTTGGATGGTTTACATGGCAGTATAGTTGTACTTTTTGTGAGGCCTTATGCCTTGTGTTTTGGTCGTAAGTCGGACCGGTCCGCAGTCAAGGTATGGTTTACCCGGTTTTATATATGTTCTGTTTTTGATTTAGGCCTGAGGCCCATTTAACTGCGTGGTTGTGATTTATGTGATGTATGTATATGTAATTGTCCGCCGGACAGGGGAGGTGTTGTCCGATTTTCTATTGGTTCAGCGGCTCCTGGGGGTCTCGGGGCGTGACAATCGAATCAAAAAGTTTTGCAGGTATTGCGATAATTTTTTTACAGATATCAATTTTTGCCAGTGCTTTATGATAATTTTCCTTGACTTTTTTAAGTTCTTCCAGTAATTGTTGAGAAGACTGACAAAATAATCAAATTAGGTGTAAGTTGTTGATATATCATTCTCCTATATAATAAAAGAATAGAAAAATTTCACAAAAAGAAAAAATGATACATCACACAAGATTCTTATGACAATATTATCATAAATTTTGTCCTTTTGTATCGCAACATCAAGTCATTTATTAGGTATAACAATGCACTGATTCAAGGAAAAGTTCAAATACTAAGTAAAAGTTTGTCACGCTATTCCTATATCGATTTTTTTTTGATTGGTATGTAGCTGATATGCTATCAAAATTATATTTAGCTACTACAAAATCCAGGATACCATATGTTAGACTATGATTCCCAGAGATTTTGATTGAAAAAGAAACTCACCGTTGAAGATTCCAACTGACTTTTGAGTGAATTTACATGATCCGTTAGAGCAATCTTCTCTTTTTGCAGCTTTAAGATGAGCTCATCATCTTCCTTAGTATATTGTTTCCAATGTCCTATTATACTGTTGGAATCTGGTTAACTGACATGAAGATACTTCATTGATTATTTAGGTCTTTAAAATTAAATGTTCCAAATACTAATAAAATGATTAGATACCTGATCATTTAGCCTCTTGATCTTTAAATTTGCTCTTTCAATGTCTTCTTTCGTGTGTATTTCAATGTCAGGAGAGTGGAGCCAACTATAGCAAGTGATCAGAGGGATTAGATAATCAACTTCATAAACTTACGAAAACATAATGGGTCCCAATTTGTTTCCAACCACAAGCAAGAAATTCACAAAGTAGAAAGGTTAATATTTGCATGCTCCTTGAACTATACCCCAATATAAAAAATTCTAAATATCTTTAAGGACAATCAAATCTATAAGTTTCTGCATATGTTGTCCCAAATTAAGTAAATTTTTTGGCATAGTCAATTAGTTTTCTTTAATTTTACCATTGTTGTGAACACCTCTAGCAAGAAGCACATTCCAGTCAAAAAACATTCAAAAGTAAAAAAAATGAATATCTTCTAAGGAAAGAAAGACATACTACATTATGCAATAGCAATCTGCAATTTTTTTGTATACAATTGTAACTTCAACTTAATAACAATGTGAAAATCTTTCAGGTTAAAAGAGCAGTGACATTCAAAATTTTCTGTTAGCTATGAAATTAAAGTAAAGAAAAATGAAAAATGACAATTAGCTATGAAAAAATAAAATAACATTTTGCAAGTGTCGTAGTTATTATTGAGAGAAATGTAACTACATCTTCTTCTGACCATAACCATGAGACCTGAAGAAAATAAATAAAGCAGTCTCTTACACTATCTAAGAATCCACATGGTGTAAAAAGGAACATCATTATATCCCTTCTTCTACCTTTTACATTCAAATAAGTCATCAATTATGATTTTCTTAATCTTGGAGTTAGTATCTCATGGTTACTTGCTTAACATAATTATAAATTTTTTAACATCGTGAAGAGAAAAAGAAAAGAAAAAAAAATTCCACCAACAAGGTGAAAAACAAACAGAAGCCTCTTCTCAGCCCTAAAGAAACCTTAAACTAACATTCAATTAGTCTAACGGCAAACAGAAAACACAAATCGCAACAAACAAAATAGCATTCTATAGGTTATGGTTAGAAGAAGATGTAGTTACATTTCTCTCAATAATAACTACGACACTTGCAAAATGTAATTTTGTTTTTTCATAATTAATTGTCATTTTTCATTTTTCTTTACTTTAATTTCATAGCTAAAAATTTTTTTTGAATGCCACTGCTCTTTTAACCTGAAAGATTTTCACATTGTTATTAAGTTTAAGTTACAATTGTATACAAAAAATTGCAGATTGCTATTGCATAATGTAGTATGTCTTCTTTCCTTAGAAGATATTCTTTTTTTTTTACTTTTGAATGTTTTTTGACTGAATGTGCTTCTTGCTAGAGGTGTTCACAACAATGGTAAAATTAAAGAAAACTAATTGACTATGCCAAAAAATTTACTTAATTTGGACAACATATGCAGAAACTTATAGATTTGATTGTCCTTAAATATATTTAGAATTTTTGATATTGGGGTATAGTTCAAGGAGCATGCAAATATTAACCTTTCTACTTTGTGAATTTCTTGCTTGTGGTTGGAAACAAATTGGGACCCATTATGTTTTCGTAAGTTTATGAAGTTGATTATCTAATCCCTCTGATCACTTGCTATAGTCGGCTCCACTCTCCTGACATGGAAATACACTACGAAGAAGACATTGAAAGAGCAAATTTAAAGATCAAGAGGCTAAATGATCAGGTATCTAATCATTTTATTAGTATTTGGAACATTTAATTTTAAAGACCTAAATAATCAATGAAGTATCTTCATGTCAGTTAACCAGATTCCAACAGTATAATAGGACATTGGAACAATATACTAAGGAAGATGATGAGCTCATCTTAAAGCTGCAAAAAGAGAAGATTGCTCTAACGGATCATGTAAATTCACTCAAAAGTCAGTTGGAATCTTCAACGGTGAGTTTCTTTTTCAATCAAAATCTCTGGGGAATCATAGTCTAACATCATATGGTATCCCTTTATTGACTTTTTGTAGTCAGCTAAATATGAATTTTGATTAGCATATCAGCTGGCATTACCAAATCAAAAAAGGAAAATCTGAGCTATAGGAATTATAAGGCGTGCACAAAAATCCTTAAAACATCGATTGCTATCAAGGCAAAGGTTCCGGAGGCTCTAGAGGTTTGTTTGTCTATTATTTTACTTATAATATTGTTAATGTAACACTATTCATTTAAATGTTGTTATTGATGCATGTCTATTTAGAAGAATTATACTTGACAAATAAATTTGCATTATTTTATCCCATAAGGTGCAATGTATTCAAACTATATTCTATTCAAGAAATTTTATGCCAAGACAAAGAATTGGTGGCATCAACGAAAACAATTCAAACTTCATCCTAAATGTTATACTAGGTTGGAAATGGACTATGCAGATTCAGAAAATAAAACAGTTGTGCCATGCCTTCCTATGGCTGTCTTGAATACTTTTTTTCTTAGATAGTGCAGTAGCTTATGTGTCTGAACACTATTATTTGGTCTAAAATTACAGGTACATCATAGCAAGATTGATGGATCTACTAGTAATCAACTTCGACCCACTAAGCTTGATTCTCGCATTGCAAATTTTGTCTCCCTTATCTGCAATGTCAGCATGATGAAGCAACAAATGTTGGAAATAGGTAATAAGTTGACTCATTAAAATAATGACAATGTTGATACTCTGTTTAGAAGATTGGGAGAAGGTTCTAACTTCTAACTTATGCTAATGATATCATTTTCAGCTGAATTTTTTTGTTTGGCAAAGCAAATTGCATTTATTGTAGTGTATGGCAAAGTTTGACATACACTAACATAAGATTTTGATGCAAATGATTGTTCTTCCCTGGAGTGAAATGTGTGCCCATCTGTGTAGGCTACAAATTCTTTAGATGGGTGATAGAATGGGTTTTATGTATTGGAATTTACATAACTATCCAACCAAATTTGTATGGATTATGGGCACAATTTAATGATAGTTTTCCATGTTGTCATTGTATAATTAGCAATGGGTATTCCTCATGTATTGATTATTGGGGCTTCTACCCTTGATTTACTTGTGTCTTCAATTTAAATATGATTTTCTTAGAGCTGGTTACTTTCTGTATTCTCATCATCAGGTTAAACAGTTTATCCTTCTTTATCCAGGTTACAATGCTGAAAAGCTACCACTTGGCAAGTTAAGTAAGTCTGCCATTTTAAAGGTAAAATTTCCAAATCTCTAGATATTAAAGCAGTTGGTAAAGGTTTCTATGTGAGAATAAATTGCTATAATATTTTGGCAAATTATGTCTATGATGCGCATTTTTTGTTATCTTAATTTGGTTGAACTATCTTTTACATAGGGTTATGATGTTTTGAGAAGGATCTCATAGGCTCTTGCACAATCTAACACGAAACAATGTGAAGAATTAAGTCGGTAGGCAGTCGATCATATGACATTCTTGTCTTGTACCGTCTTCATGCTTCATGCAGTTTTTTGTTTACTTGATGTGGTAGTCTAACCGTTCTCAAACATCAGTGCTAGTTTTTTGCATATATAGAGTACGTGTTTGTCTAGATATGCATGCCAGTTTACCATGGCAAAGATTGCCAACAAGATGAGGAAACTGAGTACAGTAGCATATAATCACTTTGTTAGATGTTATTAAATTCTTGCCAAAAAAAGTTCAATCACTTTCCTTTATTGTAGCTAAACATTCTATTTTAATCAATGCATCTGTAGGGGTCAGCATGTATAGACATATGATCATTCTGAACATTGATAGGTCGATACTTATACACATATCAACCATCAAGTTATGCCACCATTCTTTTCCTTGATCCATCCTATAATCTTGTTGAGCGATTAGGTTATCAATTTCTTTAATCTTTCATAATTTAAGCTTAGTAAACCTTACTTCAAGTCCTTTAACTGCACATCTTGATCAGAATCAATGTTTTGATTAAAATGTTTGTATGTCATGTCAAACACTTTCATTATACTTTTGAATTGAACATAATGCCAACATGTTTGACCAAACTCTTGAACAAACTATAACCAATTACTAATCCAGCTTTGATAAGTTTTGCTGATAGTTTGCTCTTCTAAAATATGAATCAACTATACAGATTTCTACCATGATAAAAATTGAGTGAATTGACATGTTGGCAAGCTTTGCTGTAGGAAGAAACAAATCTGAAAAAATCAGCCCATGAGCTAATACACTTCATGTCATGACCATAACAAAGGACAATATTTCTTCTATTGTTTCCACAGAAAAGCTTGTCAGATTTCAGTGTTAGTACTTGAACCCGCAAACTCTAAGGCTGTATATGAGTTACTTTCCTTCTCGCTATGACTACTATTTAGTCAATTTCTACATTTTATTATTCTTTTTAGTTACAGTGTGGTAAATATCTGTTCTATTATTTCTAACATTTATTTTTGCAGGGAGTTCTATACTGTGATTTCTCATGACTTTGGTTTTAAAAAGATGTGTAAGGCCACTGCTCCTGTCTAATACTAGTTCTCCTTATTTTTTTTTACACCGGCTAGCTCCAATGGCCCTATTCATATCTACAATGACATTGGCAGGTGAGTTTTTCATTGACACTCCTGGCAAATTAAAGGCAAAGCTGGAAATGGTAAACACTTCTCTCTTTCCCTTTCTAATATCAAGATGCAAGCATCTCGACTTTCATCTGCTTGTATTCGAGTTAATCGCCTCTTCCTTAAAATTTGAATTGGTGCAATGGAAATTAGCTCTATTTGATAGAACACACATTTGCATGTTCATAGGTATGATACACCAATTTGTCAACATATTTCACATGATGATGCTTTGTTGTCGTCCAAGGATTCGAAGCTACTTATCCGCACCAAACTATATAAAAATAGGTACTACTGTGAATCTACTAGTCAGATTCACTAAATTATATCTGCTCAGGACATGTATCATAGAAGAATTCGATTTTGGGATTTCTTCATGGCTTCCTGATGTATTTTATGTTAACATACATTTATATCTACTAATGGCTTGCTTCATTCGACTATTCAATTCGAGAGTATTTATGGCCTGCTTCACACATATTCTTGTTAATGTATATACATCTAGTTCTTACTTTTTAGGCTTAATGCAATTTCTTATGTTTGTAATGTATTACTGACTATTGGTTTGAAATCATTGACTTCCATATTAAATTTTTGCTGATATTTGCATAGGATTCTTTCTAGTTTCTAGAAATCTACATAAACCAGCCTCCATTTACACCCCTTACTCCTATTTCCTAAATTTTTATGATTTACTATGTATGTTGTGTTCAGATTTTCCTTTATCTAATAGTGTCTTTTTGGGTTTCCTTGAAGGTTGAGAGCTTAGCTGAGATTGAGATTGCTACTAAAATTCTGAAGGATAATGTTGAGGCAGAGGTACTTTTAGATCTTAAATAGTTCACAAATCTTTTATTAAGGCATTAAGATACTGATGTCATATGTTAATAACTAATCGCAACTCTTAAGTCTCAAGTTTGATATAACTAAACAAATTAAATCATAGAACTTCCTGAGTTCCAATACAAACTTTTTTTTTCTAACTCTCCTTTTATGATATATTTGTTGATGCAGTCTGACCCTGATTGTTGTTTTGGTGTTGACACCGATTTTAGTTTAGGTTGATGAGATGATTATGATTAAGTCCTGATCGGGGATTAGGCACGGAATGATTGAAATCCTAACTTGGAGGGTTAGGTGTGAAAAGTTCTAGCCCGGAGGGCTAGGTGTGAGAAATCCTAACTTTGAGGGTTAGGTGTGGAAAAGTCCTAGCCTGGAGGGCTAGGTGTGAAAAGTCCTAACCTGGAGGGTTAGGTGTGAAAAGTCCTAGTCTGGAGGGCTAGGTGTGGAAAAAACCTAACTTGGAGGGTTAGGTGTGAAAAGTCCTAATCTGGAGGGTTAGGTTGATGAAATCCCGGCTTGGAGGGTCAGGTCCTAGCTTGGAGGGCTAGGTTGGATGAAATCCCGGCTTGGAGGGTCAGGTCCTAGCTTGGAGGGCTACGTTGAAGTCCCGGTGAGTGAAGCTGGGCATGGAGTCTTGGTCCGAGGGATCAAGCACGAGTCAGAGAAGGGCTGGAGGCTTGTTCTTTTGACTTGGATTGGATTTACCCTTGGCTGGATCGGTCTGGTGACCGATCAGGGAAGTTGGCACGGAGTCCCCTCGTGGATCGGGCTGGTGACCGATCCAGCAATGACTGATCGGTCTGGTGACCGATCAGGGAGCATACAGTGAGGTTGGGAACCTACTGCTCGGCTCCTGATCGGTCCGGTGACCGATCAGGGAGCATGCAGTTCACTTACTGCTTGGCTCCTAATCGGTCTGGTGACCGATCAGGGAGCACAGAGTAAGTTTGGTTCCCCTTACTGCTCGGCTCCTGATCGATCTGGTGACCGATCAGGGAGCACTGATAGATATCATTTTGTTGATTATTTTAATTGTTAAAATCCATGTTTGACCTAGGTTTTTATTGCTTAATTGTGAAATTGTCCTAGGTTTTAGAACTTACTCTTATTTTGGACTTAATTGCAAATTTTCACATATTTGGATTAATTGACCACTAAATTTTGGATCTATTTTTGTAGGCATCAAAGGTTCAAGGAATTAGGGCATATTGGGTCGAACTTGAGTCGGAAGTGACCCGGGTCGAGTTATCAAGATTATGATTAAATCTGGGCCGTCCGATTCAAAAGCGGCTAGATCTGAGCCATCCGGGACCATCTGAAGCAATCCGAGCTAGGGTTAGGGTTGATCAAGCACACTGATCAAGATCTGAAGGTTTCATCCCAATCAGAGCTCAATCAACCGTTGGATCAAGCTCGGAGGGCTCTAGATTGTCCATTCAAAGATTAGATGATCTGACCATGTTGCATCTGGAGATCCGAGCTTCTTGAAGGGCATATTGTTCTGCCCCTTGATTCTCCACTTGCTTGTGTTCTTGCGATCTTCATCATGAGCAAAATTGAGGCCCGTTTATTGAGCCTGAAAGAAACAAGAGGCTTGGAGTCCGATAGTGGGAAGACACGGAGAAGGGTTCTTGCTGAGATCGCCACTCAGAGCTCAGAAGCTTGCTGTGTTTTTGTCCTTGCTAAGTGTTTGAGTAAGATCTTCTTGTTGTTTCTTTGTGCTTAAACTATATCCTTGTTTGAACACACTGTGAGAGGTTTCTCCACGAGAAGGAGGTTGCTGATTTATCCGGTGATAACCGGGGCTTGATCTGCCGACGATCAAGGGATCGCCCACCTTAAGGGCACGCAAAGGAGTAGGGGCAAGTTATCCCCGAACCTTGTAAACCCTCCTTGTTAGCGATCTTGCTAGTTGAGCCTGTTTCGCTTCCGTTACATTTTCTGCATAATCTGTTCTCTACTCTTTCCGCTGTGCTACTGATATTTAAGTTGCAGAAATCGCTATAAGTATTCAAGTTGCAAGTGGTTGGCTATATTCACCCCCCCCCTCTCTAGCCATCCGATCCCAACACTTAGGTGAGCTCAGAGGATCTTCAAATCTTCATCGTCATCCCATTATTTGAGATCGAAGGGGTTCGGATTGGATTTCCCCACAAGATGTAGTTTGAGTAGAGTTCATCAATCCAAGCTGCGCTCCACTGATTTGCTGAGCCTAGGGGTTCGAAGCCAGCTCTTGCTTGACGACCAAGAAGATCTTGAGCTTAGGGAGGATAGAGGATTAGTTTACCGTAGTTAATTTCTGTTTCATCAGCTGTAATGTCGTTTCTGTAGTTAAATTTCATTTCTGCAGTTTTTGATTCTGTTTCATTAGCTGTAATTTCGTTTTGAATTTTTTTTGCAGTACATAAGATTCAATTTAGTAAGTAAATTAGTTAGTGAGTTAGTTAGTGCACAAAAGCATCAATTTACAACTTATTACTTTGTCCATTTCTTGCGTGCCAATTTCTGTTAGCGTTTCTGAATTTCTGTTCATGCGTGCCAACTTGGATTTCAGTTTTGCAGCTTCAATTGAGTTCAATTCGTGTTTAGTTCAAATTCTTGGGATTTTAGATAACATTTAGATTGTTGATGCCTATGATCGAAGTGTGATTTGTATCCTGTTTTTCCTTTCTGCACTTCTGCTTAGATTTCCTGCTAAATATGTTTCGTGCCAAGTTCATTTCTGAATTCTCCCATTTGATTCTGCCTTTTAAATTGTTGTTTCTACATGTTAGGTTTCAGCACATCAAAAGATCCTGTTTGGTGAATTATTACCTCAGCTTTCCTCAAGATTGAATTAAGTTTGCATTTGCTTTGTGCTAAATTTCTGCGTTTGGATCAATTTCTGCACAACTGTATTTCTGCATCCTCCACTTTATTTGCTGCATCATACAATTTTATTCCTTCATTTTCGATTGCAACACATCAAGAGGTTCTGGTTTGGAGAATCATTGCATCAGATTGCAATTTGGTCAAGTTGTTTTTGCAATTGCTCTGTTGCTGAAATTCTGAAATTGAGTCTGAATTGTACCAGTCCAATGCATTCGATAGTCTCATTTTATTGATGCAGAGTTTCGGTATCATTGCTGAAGTTGTATGAATGGAGTTAGCTTTGTTGAATTTCATCTGAACTCTGATTTGAGTGATTGATCTCAGCTGTCTTGTTTAATTTTTTTACAATTGGTTCGATGCCTTCATGTGCTGAATTCTTGCATTCCAATTCTGCCCTGAGTTTGTCCCTTATTTCCTGCCTTTATTGTTGAATTTCTTAACCCATTCTTGCACAGCACTTCAGTATTAGACTTGCCTTTACAGTTGAATTGCTAAGAGTCAATTGGGAGTTGTCAGTTATAGCTCTACATTGAGTATAAGCTTTTTGGCACATAAGTTTGTAACCTTGCATATCAAGTTCTCCTTCTATTCATTGCTACAATTGTGTCAAAGGAAGTTTCGATTTTTAAAGACAATTCCTGAAGTTAAATTCAATTTGTAGAATCTTTTTGCAATTGAGTTCAGATTTGTTCTCCCAAGGTGGGTAAGTTGCATTGGTTGATAAAGTCTCCCAAAGGGAGTTCGTTAGTTGTCATTTCATTGTTTAGTTCATTGGGTTAAATTTCTTCTCTTTTAATTGCGATTTCATTGCTGATTGCTACCCAAAAACCCAAGTTTTATTTGAAACCCAAAAATATAAACGACACATAAACACGAGTTCGAATCACACAACATCAACTAGTCCCGAGGAAAAATACGACCTGTGGCCCCTTTTACTACGCTTTTATTGTTTGATTGCAAAAAGGGTTTCCAGCATTCATTCATATTTAAATTTGAGACTCACATTCGTGACAGTCTATTTTGGGTCTATCAAATTTTTGGCGTCGTTGCTTGGGAAGCAACTAGTTGATTTGTTTGATTTTTGCTTGTGTACTTATGGGCATATCATTTGATTCTATTTTCTTTTGCTTTATCTTTCGTATACGGTTGCTGCTATTTTTCTTGTTTGTTTTGTGACAGGGCTGCAAGATCAAAATGTGGTCACCAGAGTTCTGTAAAGAGATAAAAGAGGCATTAGTGGAGTTGAAATGTTGGTGTAAGGAGTTGGAATACCAACAAAAACACAAAGCTCATTCATCTACTCACCAGCAGCCGATTCAGCCTACATTTCAGCCACCTCAGCCACAATTTCAGCTTCTCAACCAATTTCAGCAGCCCTGTTCAGAGTTTCAGCCTTTCCAGCAATTTCAGCAGCCACCACAGCAAGATTTCCAACAGCCCTACTCAAATTTCCAACAAATTCAGAATGGGCAGCCCTAATTTTCAGTTTTTGAGCAACCAAATCAGTTTTGTCAGCCTTAATTTCAGCAATTACAACAATTCCAGCCACCACAACAATTCCAACAATTTCAGCAAGAATTTCAGCATTTTAACCAAAATTTTCAGCAGCCTTTTGCAAGTTTTCAGCATGGAAATAATCAATTTCAACCTCAATTCTAGCCATATCAACAAGGGCAGCAAGATTGTCAATCGTTTCAAACATTTCCACCTCAAAACCAACCATTTTTCCAGCCTCACAGCCCATTAATCAGAATTTCCAGCAACAAAACCAGAATTTTCAGCCCACCCAATTTGAGTTTTCACCACCACAATTTCAACCTCAGATCCAAGAATTTCAGGGCTACAATTTTCAGCAATCTCCACCAACTTGTGAACCAAATTTTCAGCAGTTTAATCAGCCTGTTCAACCATTTTATCAACCCCCACAGTCTCAATTTCAACAAATGTTTCAACAAGAGCTTCAAAACTTCGGAAGGCAAATGGAACAAGTGGCTAGTGATTTGAATCAGATAAAAGCCCAAAGATCAGAACAATTAGCTTCTCAAGCTGCTTTTAGTTCTGAGAGCCCCGGAGTTGGTTTATATCAGTTCAAGGTGACCCTAGTGCATGGCCAAGTCCTTCTTCAAGTAATCTTGCAAATTTGGTAGTAGAAGAAGAAGAATAAATCATTAAAATCAGGGCACCTACAGCATGCATCCCTCCGGAGATTCCTACTCAAAATCCATTTCCAAATTTTTCAGCTCAAGAAGAAGAAATTAAAGCTCCACAGGACCATTCTAGACTTTTATTTTGTGATGATAGCATTATTGATGGTCCTAAATTTTCTGATATTGTTGTTGAAGATATTGTAGAAGAAGAATTCATAGGAGATGATTCCATAGGTGTAGGGGATTGCACTAAGCCCCAGGGACCACCACAAGATTCAGAGAATGAACCAGAAAGTGTAGGGACTTGCATGGTGGAAGCAAGCACCCAAGGATCACCTGCTTTAGTTGATTTTCCACCAGAGCTTGAGGCTGAAGAGGAGCATGTATTTGATCAGGAGAAGGCCATGGATACATCTACTCTTGTAGAACCTCCAGGTATTCTCCAGCACGCTCAAGTAAGTATTTCTCCTCTTTGTTCAGAAAAATTCAGCGAGGTACCTAGTGCTAACTTTATTGGTTATCATGAATTTATTGATATACCTTGTGTAGAAATTGCTTGTGAAAATCCAATAGAGGTACCACAAATTTATTTCATTGGTCGTAATGCATTACCTGATACATCTCTTGAAATGGATGGTGAAATAATTTTAGAGGCACCTATAATTGATGTTGTTTGTTATGATCAATTACTTGATACATCTTTTGTAGATATGGATTGTGAAAAATTTTTAGAAGTGCCTGAATTTGATGTTATTTACTTTGATGAATCTCTTGCTATATCTTATGCTGAGGTTGAATGTGATGAACTTATGGAGATATCTGAGATTGATTTCATTGGCTGTGACACATTGCTCGATACATCCTTGATAGGAAATAATTGTGAAAATACTATTGATGTGCCAAAAGTTGATTTCATGAGTTGTGATAAGTTTCTTGATATACCTTTGGAGGATATTACTTATGAAAAATTCATTGAGATACCAGAATTTGATTTAATTGGATATGATGCAGTTTTAAATTCATTTCATGCAGAGACTGATATTATTTTATTTCTTTCTGACCCTGAACGCTTGAGAGAGGTATTACATTATTTTGCAGGGTCCAGAAGACTTCAGGAGTGGGTGCTCCAACTGAACAGACTTCAACCTCCTGGAAGGACTTCTGAAAGGCATCAAGAACGAGGAGAAGATCTTACTTTAATCCATAGCCCTCCATTCCTTCAATGGCTATTATACCTGAATCGCCTTCGGCCACCTGAACAAAATTTTGTGAAATTCAAGTGTGGGGGAGTTCTAATTCTCTCAGCCACCCATGTTCCCCCACTACCACAATGGAGGCTACTTCTGGATAGGCTTCGTCCACCAGAATAAAGGGGAGATTGTTCTTTCTTGTATTTTCTTTTATTGCCTGTTTCATTTTTTATGCTTTTTAGAAGTAGAATTTTCTTTTAAACTGAGTCCTTGTCAATAAATACATGTTATTTCTTTTAGCACATTTTCTTCATATTTAGGAATAAATGTATCCCTCTAGGTTATCTTCATAGCATTTTAGAGTCTTTTGAAAACAAATTAAATTTGGTTGTTAAAACTTACGATTTGAGTTCATGGATGAAATCATGGATGCTTGAGTACTACTTTGTTTTAGATTCTTAATTGAGGACTTGAGATGAATTATTTTTACCTAGTGAGAATTAGCCTTACTTTTGTGATACACATATGTTATTGTACTCTAGAACTTGCTTAGGTTCTTTCAAAATCATCTTTCAATGATTGGATCACATCTATAGAGGCTAATCACTTTGTTTACCTTTCCATATCAATTTTAACAAAAATCATGTTAATTCCATTTTTCTTTACTTATTCTTACTTTTACCCTCACTTTTCTTTGGACTTGTTGTTTGAAATGTTTCTAATGCTACTTTTGCCCGAGACGGACAAAGATTTAAGTGTGGGGGAGTGACTATTGTTTTGGAAGATTGGTATCAAGAGCATCTCATATCAAGAAAAAAATTTTACAATCACATGTGGCAAGTTCAATTCGGTGGATGAAGAAGAATTTGTGTACCAAGGTCTAGTGGCACGCAACCATCCAATTGAAGCCAAATTCCGGAAGAAGTCAAGCAATAAGTTGAAGATCTAAGCAAGATTGTGCCATTGTGAATTCGGCAAGAAAAAAAACAGAAAGAAAAAATTCTGAAAACACATCTTGCTACATGGTGTGCCATTGAAGGAATAAATTCTTTGGATAGCATGTTTTGATCAGAATGCATTGGATTTGCAGCTGTTCTTTGCTTAGAAATCAGAAGCACCTTACTAAATACTGAACTGCAGCTGTACACAATTCGAAAGGCTGAACAAGATGTGTGAACAAAAGCTGGAAATGAGCTAAAAATCTGAATTACAAGGCATTGGGAGGTTGTAATCTGCCGAGCTTGACATGGAGTTGCTGAATGAAACAAACTGAACTCGGAGTAAGCTGTAAGATGCTGAATTCTGTTGAAAGAGTGTTGTTGAACATGTATTGGAAAAATTCAGAATTTAATTACAAGAAGGACTTAAATGATGATATCACAAAAACAGTTTGTGTCAACTTGAGGCTGAATTGGATTTTTCTGGGCTGTGAATCAAGAGAACAAAATTCGGAAATGCATCAAGATGTTGAGTACATCATAGCTGATCAGAAACAAAATGGTGGATGCTGGGATGCTTAAATAAAACAGGAAAAATCAGAAAAGAAAAAAAATGGTAGTGCACAATTCCAAGTGAAGCATTTAAGTTTCCACTACCATTTGCTCAACAACTTCTAGATGCAACTGATATGAAGGATTAGAGTGTTGCAAGATCTGATATGCTCCAGCTAAGACAATTGCAGAAAGAAAAAAAACAGAACACAGTTTGAAGAGAAATCAGAAAAAAAAAAGAGAACAAGAGCAAGTTGGCACACCATTGACTTGGCACCATAAATCAGTGAAGATTTCCACATCCGGATCAAACCTTTATTCCATTTCATTTCTGACCTTACAAGAAAGAAAGAAGAAGAAATAGAAGAATCAGAAAAAGAAGAAAGAAAATTGGCACGCAAGGTGGAACTTGGCACATTGAGATCAAATGGAGTTTTCTTCACCCAAATCAAAGGAATTATTCAAATTGGATTTCACCATACTTTTGAATTCACTAGAGGACTGTAAAGAGAAGCAAAGTACATTGGAAACATCCTTGAGCATTCAAGTCTTCCACTCCATCAATTTTCCATTTTTCTTGACTTTTACTCAATTTCTTGCCATTTCCATATTTTCACTTGTTTTTGTAGATGTGAATCCTAATCATGATTAATGGTGGAGAGTAGATAATAAGCAAGCCTATGGTAGTGCAAGAAGCATGTGTGTTTGAGTGAGCTCCACTTTTATCATCAACTTAGAACTTAAGGAGAGAGCCACCAAAATTTTCCTTGAAAGGCTAGTGAGTTAAATTCATCTCAATGACTCATGATGGATGAAAAGGCTAAGTTGTTGATTTAAGGATAAGATACTAATCCATAGAGCTTAGATTTTTTAGAATTGACAACCTTAGGTAATTTCTTTTCATTTGCTTCTAATTATGCTTAAGAAAACCCAAGGGATACATACTTAGTGGATTCGCGAGACGCTCAAGGTTAAGTGTGGGGGAGTTGATAAATATCATTTTGTTGATTATTTTAATTGCTAAAATCCATGTTTGACCTATGTTTTTATTGCTTAATTGTGAAATTGCCCTAGGTTTTAGAACTTACTCTTATTTTTGACTTAATTGCAAATTTGCATTAAATTGGATTATTTGGCCACTAAATTCTTGATCTATTTTTGTAGGCATCAAAGGTTCAAGGACTTAGGGCATATTGGGTCAAACTCGAATCGGAAGTGACCCGGATCGAGTTATCAAGATTAGGATTAAATCCGGGCCGTCCGATTCAAAAGCGGCTAGATCTGAGCCATCCGGGACATCTGAAGCAATCCGAGCTAGGGTTAAGGTTAATCAAGCACTCTGATCATGATCTGAAAGTTTCATCCCAATCAGAGCTAAATCAACCGTTGGATCAAGCTCGGAGGGCTCTAGATCGTCCATTCAAAGATTAGATTAATCTGGACCATCCGTTGCAAATCTGGAGGATCCGAGCTACCACGAGGTAGATCCTGACCCCAGATCATCATCATCAAAGTTTGGCTAAGATCAGAGCAAGATCAGCCATTGGATTTTCTCAAATTAATCTGGGTCGTCCATGTTTGAGTATTTAATCAAAACTCACCCACGGCGCACAGTGTCGCGTCTCCGCCATTTCTTCATCTTCTTCGTTGTGTTCTTCACGTCTTCAGTATAGTTCTTCTTCATTTAAGGGGCGCGACCCCTTAATTCTTCATCTGGATCAAGATTTGGATCTTTGGAGGACAGTCTTGTTGGAGATTTCAGCTCGAATTCGCGCCGGACAGAGCTATTTGAGGGTTTCGGTGGCTCTATGGTCTGACCACTTGAATCTCATCCACAATCCATTTCCGATCATCTGAGCTGCTTGTAGGGGTTCTCAGGTGAGCTCAGAGGATCTTCAAATCTTCATCGCCATCCCATTATTTGAGATCGAAGGGGTTCGGATTGGATTTCCCCACATGATGCAGTTTGAGCAGAGTTCATCAATCCAAGCTGCGCTCCACTGATTTGCTGAGCCTAGGGGTTCGAAGCCAGCTCTTGGAAGATCTTGAGCTTAGGGAGGATTGAGGATTAGTTTACCGTAGTTAATTTCTGTTTCATCTGCTGTAATGTCGTTTCTGTAGTTAAATTTCATTTCTACAGTTTCTGATTCTGTTTCATTAGCTGTAATTTCGTTTTGAATTGTTTTTGCAGTACTTAAGATTCAATTTAGTAAGTAAATTAGTTAGTGAGTTAGTTAGTGCACAAAAGCTTCAATTTACAACTTATTACTTTGTCCATTTCTTGCGTGCCAATTTCTGTTAGCGTTTATGAATTTCTGTTATGCGTGCCAACTTGGATTTCAGTTTTGCAGCTTCAATTGAGTTCAATTCGTGTTTAGTTCAAATTCTTGGGATTTTAGATAACATTTAGATTATTGATGCCTATGATCGAAGTGTGATTTGTATCCTGTTTTTCCTTTCTGCACTTCTGCTTAGATTTCCTGCTAAATCTGTTTCGTGCCAAGTTCATTTTTGAATTCTCCCATTTGTTTCTGCCTTTTAAATTGTTGTTTCTGCATGTTAGGTTTCAGCACATCAAAAGATCCTGTTTGGTGAATTATTACCTCAGCTTTCCTCAGGATTGAATTAAGTTTGCATTTGCTTTGTGCTAAATTTCTGCGTTTGGATCAATTTCTGCACAACTGTATTTCTGCATCCTCCACTTTATTTGCTGCATCATACAATTTTATTCCTTCATTTTCGATTGCAACACATCAAGATGTTCTGGTTTGGAGAATCATTGCATCAGATTGCAATTTGGTCAAGTTGTTTTTGCAATTGCTCTGTTGCTGAAATTCTAAAATTGAGTCTGAATTGTACCAGTCCAATGCATTTGATAGTCTCATTTTATTGATGCAGAGTTTCGGTATCATTACTGAAGTTGTTTGAATGGAGTTAGCTTTGTTGAATTTTATCTGAACTCTGATTTGAGTGATTGATCTCAGCTGTCTTGTTTATTTTTTTTGCAATTGGTTCGATGCCTTCATGTGCTGAATTCTTGCATTCCAATTCTGCCCTGAGTTTGTCCCTTATTTCCTGCCTTTATTGCTGAATTTCTTAACCCATTCTTGCACAGCACTTCAGTATTAGACTTGCCTTTACAGTTGAATTGCTAAGAGTCAATTGGGAGTTGTCAGTTATAGCTCTACATTGAGTATAAGCTTTTTGGCACATAAGTTTGTAACCTTGCGTATCAAGTTCTCCTTCTATTCATGGCTACAATTGTGTCAAGGGAAGTTTCGATTTTTAAAGACAATTCCTGAAGTTAAATTCAATTTGTAGAATCTTTTTGCAATTGAGTTCAGATTTGTTCTCCCAAGGTGGGTAAGTTGCATTGGTTGATAAAGTCTCCCAAAGGGAGTTCATTAGTTATCATTTCATTGTTTAGTTCATTGGGTTAAATTTCTTCCCTTTTAATTGCGATTTCATTGCTGATTGCTACCCAAAAACCCAAGTTTTATTTGAAACCCAAAAATATAAACGACACATAAACACGAGTTCGAATCACACAACATCAACTAGTCCCGAGGAAAAATACGACCTATGGCCCCTTTACTACGCTTTTATTCTTTGATTGCAAAAAGGGTTTCCAGCATTCATTCATATTTAAATTTGAGACCCACATTCGTGACAGTCTATTTTGGGTCTATCATAACGCGACGGAGCTGAGCTGCGGGGAAAATTTCCTTAAGTAATTATGAATGAACGGCCCAGATTGATTTGAGGAAATCCAACCGCTGATCTTGCTCTGATTTGAGCCAAACTTTGAGGATGTTGATCAGGGGTCAGGATCTGCCTCGTGGTAGCTCGGATCCTCCAGATGTGTAACAGATGGTCCAGATCAACCTAATCTTTGAATGGACGATCTAGAGCCCTCCGAGCTTGATCCAACAGTTGATTGAGCTCTGATTGGGATGAAACCTTCAGATCTTGATCAAAGTGCTTGATCAACCCTAACCCTAGCTCAGATTGCTTCAGATGGTCCCGGATGGCTCAGATCTAGCCGCTTTTGAATCAGACGGCTCAGATTAATCCGAAACTTGATACTCTATCTGGGTCCACTTCCAACTCAAGTTTGACCCACTATGCCGTAGATCCTTGAACCTTTCATGCCTACAAAAATAGATCAAAAATTTAGTGGCCAAATAATACAAAAAATATGCAAATTTGCAATTAAATCCAAAATAAGAGGAAGTCCTAAAACCTAGGGAAAAGTCACAATTAAGCAAGTAAAACATGGGTCAAACATGGATTTTAGCAATTAAAATAATCAACAAAATGGTACTTATCAAAGGGCGACCGGCCAATATTCCTCTTCTGGGATAATATATTCATGTGGTGCGGCATATATAACTTGCTTGCCCTTTTGTCGTACTTCTGGGGGTGGCACTGTTGGTGTCAGGTGCTCTGGTTGGTTTGTTGATCCGAACCCTTGGATGCCCCTCTGAGTACTTGAGAATTCTTCTACTTCAATTACTTTAGGACAACCTATTTTATACCCTTAATTGAGGCCTTTCAACTTACCGTCTTGTGCACTTACTAGCCCTGCGGAGCTTTTCCAGACCAAGGATGCATGTCGAGTCTCCACCTTCCGGCCTCTAAATTCTTTCTCAAGAAGTATAGCTTTTGAAAGATTTTAATAAATAGAACAGGAACAGTATTAGCATAGCCCTTACCTTCACCTTGAATACTATGGAATTTAGCCTACCATTTGAAAAGCAAGCTCTGATTCCAAAATAGGATCATTCTTCAATGTGAAATATTACCATCCAGGATAAGCCCTTGACAAATGTCTCACCAGCACTAAAAGAAGCCTTCAAGCGTCATGTGGAAGCACTTCTTAAACTTAATGTAATTCGACCAAGTAAAAGTCGACATCGTACAATGGCAATGATAGTGCAATCTGGAACGTCAATTGATCCCATTACTGGAAAAGAAACTAAAGGCAAAGAGCGTATGGTCTTCAACTATAAGACTCTTAATGATAATACTTATAAAGATCAGTATAGTCTTCCAGGGATCAGCACCATATTAAAAAAGGTGGGGTACTCTGAGGAAGAAATTCAAGTATTGAAAGTTAAAAGACTTCATCTATCTTGGAGTTCCTGTGTTCTGAGCGACTCCAAGTTGCGTGAGCAACTTGTGTTCTGAGCGACTCCAAGTTGAACTTGCATTCTCTCCACCGTGAGCATGAATTTGCTTCCTTAGGCAAAGTTATGCTTTGCCACTTTAAGCCAAATCGTAATCTTGAGAAAGCCTTGGAGAAGATGGTGTGAGCCATCCCCTCACTGCCACTTCTCACCGCCGCCTGGCACTCATGGCTTTGACTTGGGGAATGCCACCGGTGACTTTTCCTCTCCAAGCCATGGAGAAAGTGGTGACCTTCTCTCTTGCTTGGCTTGGAGAAAGCCACCGTGAAGGTGGCTAGCTTGAATGAAGGTGGCGTCTCTCTTGGAGAAAGCCACCGTGTAGGTGGCTGGCTTGGAGAAAGCCACCATGAAGGTGGCTGGCTTGGATAAGGTGGCGTGAGCCACCTTCTTTCTTGAAGCCTCAGAGACCGCCATTTCTCCAAGCTCGCTGGCGCCGCACACCGTGAGGGATGGAGAGAGAGGAAAAGAGAGCCTAGGGTTTTATAGTGTTTCAATTGGATTAATCATCCAAAAGAAAATTCACTTGGTTTCATGCCACATGGGGTTATATATATAGGACTACAATAAGGACCATGAGGAGGAGTTGGATCTTGGCTTGCTAATGGATCCAAACCCGATCCATTAATGAGGATCCATTCCACTAAAGGATCCCCATTGAATTACCTCACCAACCCACAAATTTATATATGGGCTCCACTTATTACGAGTCGTACATCCCCCCATATTTAAGATCTCGAATGCCCAATAATTAATTTAAATTACTGACAATTCAAATTAATTAACCTCTGAGTCCTTGACTAGTATCACTCGACCTTATCATCATGCTGGATCAAATCCACCTACAGGGTTTAGCATAATGAACCTTTCGAGCTCATCAAGGGGGCATCATCAACCTGACTCACCAGAACACAGATTCCGTTAATAATCAACAGCACATCATATTTTAACATTATCTCCCAACTTACCGAGCCTATCGATCTAACAGAATAGATCTCGCCCATTGGTAAATCAAAGAGATAATAATTAATAATATATGTCTGTTATTATATCGGGATTAAGGGATCGTACTCCATAATAATATCTTGAGGTCCTATCCAATTATCAAGACAGTACAAATTAGATAACCTCGGGTTTTGGTCGTGCTCAATGTACTCAAAGCACACTAGTATAATTCTATGGTCAAGATCAACCACACATAATTACACTACAACTATTCCGATGGGTTGTCCAATTCCATCTCGGTTGTGAGCCTCTACTTATACCAGGCAAGGGACTGATAACACGATCTTCCATGTAACACCATACACCATGTTATCTACAATGTGTAGTAAAAGACTTTCATGCATGTACTAATATAAACAAGCACCTAGTGTTGTTGTGATTCTCTTTTCAAAAATTAGATGATCTCATAAAAAGAGCAATGTCTTTTAGTATACACATCTAACAATGGATACAGAATTCCTATCTAGATAGGGGCAAATATAAGTATTCCTCGGGTTTTGTATTTACTTTTAGGAGGTAGAATCATTGTATAGCAGAGTGTTGCGCAGTGGCTACGTGATGGACCCTACTATTGAGGCTGGATATTTGGCAGCCTACGTGGCATCCAAGATAGCTACATGGTTCAGGAACCTCAAGATGGACTTCGATGTGATTCCTGATTTGCTTAGAACTATCACATTTGATGTGATTAAAATGGTGAAGTTGCAAACTCGAAGGAATCACGAGTCCATAAGGCAAGTAAACACATAGAGCGCAAGTACCACCCAGAAGAGGAATAGCTGTTGGTGCCTAGATTGCATCAGAAAATGACCTAGGTGGATCATTTCACTAAGGCCTTAGTAGCGAGAGCTTTTAGGCAGCTGAAGGATCTAGAGGTCAGATATATGGCATTTTGAAAACAACAAAGTCTGTGAATATAAGTGGGAGATTGTTAGGATGTATACTAAAAGCTTTGCTTTTGGATTAGAATACATTTTCATTTTAAAGAGAATCGCAAAATCACATAGTGCATGTTTATATTAGTATGTGCACAAAATGTCTAATACTTGGCATTGTAGATAACGTGGTGCGTGGTGTCGCACAGAATATCATGTTAATAGAATCCTTGCAGATGTATAAGAAAGAGGCTCACAACCGAGATGGAGTTGGACAATCCATCAGCATGGTTGTAGTGTAATTAGGTGTGGTTTATCTTAATCATAGAATTACACTAGTGTACTTTGTGTATATTGAGCAGGACCAAAAGAGAGGTCATTCAATTTTGTACTGACTTCGTAAATTGGATTAGATCTGGGATATATATTATGGAGTACGATCTCTTAATCCCGAAATAATAACGGGCACGTATAATTATTTATTATTTCTTTCACTTACCAATGAGCGAGATTTATTCTGTTAAATCGATAGGCCTGGTAAATTGGGAAATAATATTAATTATATGGTGTGCTATTGATTATTGACGGAATCTGTGTCCTGGTGAGTCAGGATGATGATGCCCCCTTAGTGAGCTCAAAAGGATCGTCATGTTAAATCATGCATGTGAACTATTGTCCGACATGATGAAAAGGTTGAGTGGTACTAATCAAGGATTAAGAGGATAATTAATTTAATTATCAGTAAATTAAATTAATTATTGGGCATTCAATATCTTAAACACGGGGAGATGGACGACTCATAATAGGTGGAGCCCATATGAAAATATGGGGGTTGGTGAGGAAGTTCAATGGGATCCTTTAGTGGAATGGATCTCCATTAATGGATCTAGTTTGGATTCATTAGCGGGTCAAGAACCAACTCCTCCTCATGGTCCCTACCTTAGCCCTATAAATACCCCATAGGATTCATGATACAAGGTTTAATGAATTTATTGAGAATTAATTCGTATTAATCACAAAACCCACAAAAACCCTTTCTTCCTAATCTCTCTCTCTCTCCTAGGTCATCCTTGCGCCGGCGAGAAGGAGAAGGAAGAAGAGGAGCTTTCTCCTCATCCTCCATTCATCCTTTGGGCGTGAAACATTGACAAGGGAGGGAGGAGCACTTTGGTGCTCGGCTTGGAGCAGAGGTGCGGGTGGAGGGCTGCCGACGGCGGGTTTAATCACCTTGCAGCGCCGACGGCAAGAAGGAAGAAGAGCTCGGCTTTTTTCCCTTCTTCCTCTCTGATCACTTCTCCTTCCCTCATTGTTGTCTCCTCCTCTGCATGCGCAAGCAAGGAGCAAGGAGGAGAAGGATCCAGCGGCCGAAAAAATAGGGGATTTCTCCTTTGTTTGGCGCCGACGGTGAGGGAGAAGAAATTATGGTTCCGAAGGGTTTTTGGGAAGAAGAAGGAGCTTGCTCAGCTTCTTCTTCCCTTTCTTCATCTTCATAGTTGTAAGATGTGTACACTGAAAGACATGAATTTCTTTATATGAATATCTTCATTTTGAAAAGAGAATCATAACTACACTAGGTGCCTATTTACATTAGTACATGCATAAAGTCCAATTATTTTACATTGTAAATAACAAGGTGTGTGGTGTCACACGGAAGATCATGTTATCAGTTCCTTTCTTAGTATAAATAGAGGCTCACAACCGAGATGGAATTGGACAACCCATCGGGATGGTTGTAGTGTAATTAAGTGTGGTTGGTCTTGACCATAGAATTACACTAGTGTGCTTTGAGTACATTGGGTAGGACCAAAACCCGAGATTATCCAATTTGTACTGACTCGATAATTGGATAGCATCTCAAGATATTATTATGGAGTACGATCCCTTAATCCCGATATAATAACAAGAATATATTATTAACTATTATTTCTTTAATTTACCAATGGGCGAGATCTATTCTGTTAGATCGATAGGCCCGGTAAGTTGGGAGATAATATTAATAATATGATGTGCTATTGATTATTGACGGAATCCGTGTCCTGGTGAGTCGGGTTGATGATGCCCCCTTGATGAGCTCGAAAGGTTCATCATGCTAAACCCTGCAGGTCGATTTGATCCGGCATGATGATAAGGTCAAGTTGTACTAGTCAAGGACTCAGAGGTTAATTAATTTGAATTGTCAGTAATTTAAATTAATTAACGGACATTCGAGATCTTAAACACGGGGGGATGGACAAGTCGTAATTAGTGGAGCTCATATGTAAATATGGGGGTTGGTGAGGTAATTCAATGGGGATCCTTTAGTGGAATGGATCCTCATTAATGGAACGGGTTTGGATCCATTAGCCGGCCAAGATCCAACTCCTTCTCATGGTCCCCATCGTAGTCCTATATATACCCCTTGGTGGTATGGAACCAAGTTGATGGTTAATCCGATTAATCCAAGAAAACACATGTAAACCCTAGTGGCTTCTCTCCTCTTCTCCCTCTCCCTCTCTCTCTCCCTCTCCCTCACGGTGTGCGACGGCAAAACAGCAGCTCACCTGCTATTTTTTTTTGTTTCCACGCACAGGCTCTGCATGCAAACGGGGTCTTCTCCACGCACAGGCTGGGAGAAAACAGCAGCTCACCTACTGTTCAAGCCAGCGTTTGCTGGGAGAAGATGCAACCTGCTCACCGGCTGGTTCTTCTCCATGCATAGGCTGTGCATGCAAATCGGATGCAAGCAGCGATCCGTCCAGCTCAAGCCAGCGTTTGTTGTTGGCTGAGAGAGAACGCAATTTGTTCTCGGTCTTGACTGAAGGAAGCTAATGGGAGGCTTGGCTGCGCACCTCACAGCCAGCTTTTGCTGTTGGCTAAGGAGAAAACAAATTGCTTTGTGAAATTTGTTTCTTGGCCGAAGGAAGCAAACGGATTGAACGAAAGGGAAATGGTGTTTGCTGTTGGCTGAGGAGAAAACAAATTGCTTTGTGCAATTTGTTTCTTGGCCGAAGGAAGCAAATGGGTTGGTTGAGGGAAACGTCGTTTGTTGTTGGCTGAGGGGAAATCAAATTGATTCACGCAAATTGGTTCTTGGCTGAAGGAAACAAATCGGATGGAAGAGGGAGAACACAAATTGTTGGTTGGCGGTGGTGAGAATTAGTAGGGTTTTGTGTTTGGATTATTTTCCTTGCAGTGGCCGGCGGCATCCCTTTTGTTAGGGATTAGTTGGCGCAAGGTGAAGGGATCGACTTGGTGACAACGGATCTTGGTAGATCGTCGCCCACACGACGTCCAAGAGGGGAGGGTCATACGGTAGAAGATCGTAAGGTAATGGAAGGTATAATTCTTCCTTGGCTCCTTCGTTCTTATTTGTGCCCTATTCATTTACTTCGTCATTTTATGTGAGTTAGTTTATTATTTTGATTTTGTATCATAGCCAATAATTAACTACACCCCGACTATAAACACAAAAGCTGGCGATCCACTCGACGCCTTTTCCGTAGTTGAACGGTCAAGCAAATTACAAGACTAATTTTGGTAATTGGCCGAGTCGTAATTTGGATCGTTCGATACGACACGAGATGGTCGTAGGGAGACGGGTCTCCATTCAAATTAATTTTTTAATCTATAGATTTGGAGAGGTCTCCCGTATCGACTGAGTATTCACTTAGGAAACCCGCCAAGCCATACCCAACAATTGGTATTAAAGTTGAGGTTTCCGGCTTTGTGTGTTTAGGATTGGTTAATTTTTGCATTTTCATACATTTTATTTTGCTGGATGATGCGTGGATGTGAGTAGGCTATCTTTGTGTTGCAGACATGAGATTCCAACTTCATTGCCAAATAATGCTTGTGTGAATGGTTGTGCAAATTTAATGTAATTAATTAATCCTCGAGGTTGACGAGGCTAGGTATTTAATTTTTGTAAATAAATACGACACATGTTTAGCCGAGCTTTTTATTTTACTTTCGATCTTGTTTGTTGGTGCAGGCTGCACCTAAGTCAAACCTGGGTTTTGATAATGGCAAAGGGTTAAAGAGTTAAGATGTTATTGTTTTAATTTTGTTCACTGAGTGTGCAGGAAGTAGTCCTAGGTACACTACGCAAGAAGTTCTCGCAAAGGGCTGGGCAAAGAAGTCCTGGTCAAGGACTGGGCAAGAAGACCTGACCGGAAGTCGGGCAAAGAAATCCTGGTCGAGGACTGGGCACGAAGTCTTGCCAAAGGGCTGGGCACCGAAGACCTGCCCGGAAGTTGGGCACGAAGACTTGGTCAGGTGGATCGAACAAAAGTCAAACCGGAGGAGCCGGTTGGTAAAAGATAAACTCTCCTGAGAGGAGTAGGTGAGGACGCGTTCCCCGTCTAGGGAACAGTAGGTGTCGGTTCGACCTAGGGTTCCATTTGGGAGACCCGAAGTCAGAACCAAGACAGCTACGGCTATAATTACTACTTATCATGTTTTTGGGACTAACCTTATTTGCAGGGTCGAAGGACTGATCGTCTGCAAGTGAAGGTTCTTCACTGGGCCTAGGCGCCCGAATGGAGTCAGGCACCCGAGAGGGCTCAGGCGCCCGTAAGGATACGGGCGCCCAAGGGTGAAGGCAAAAACCAAAAACCAGCTGCGAAGCCACTGAACCAAGGAGGATCAGGCGCCCGTGAGCTCACGGCGCCCCCATCAGCTCAGGCGCCCAAGTGGAGAGGATAAGCGCTGACCGAGCCCGCGGATAAGGATTCCCAGATCGAAGGGCACGTGTCAGGCGCCCCCAACCCATCAGGCGCCCGATAGAGTACTATAAAAGGGGCTCGACCCCAAGGCTTCAATAACACAGTTTTCTAATGCTCCAAAGCTTTTCGTTCAAGTGTTACGCCCCGACACATTCCGACTTCGAGATTCCAACGCCGATGACGCCCCTCTGCTCCGAAATACGATCCACATCGGACGTCGGTAACGAAAAGTGTAACTAGTTTCATTTCCTGCAATAATTCTATACTCAATTTGTAAAAATGCTTTGCGCGATTATAGTATTGCCCAAAGTAAACTGTCAAGGACCGTGGGGCGTGGAGTAGGAGCCGACCACGACTCCGAACCAAGTAAAAATCTTGTGTTCCTGTGTGATTGTTTTATTTCCGCTGCGCGTTTTCTCTTTCCTTAATCCGAAAAAGATTTTAACGACATTCACGCCCCCCCCCCTCTATCATTTTTCTCGATCCAACAAGTGGTATCAGAGCGGGTGGCTCAAATTTGGTGCAACCACCAATTTGAGAAATTTTCCAGATTTTACGAAAGTTTTAATTTCATTTTTTTAATTTTCTCATTAATCGAGGTTGGTGCAACACCACTCGATCGTTTCTTTTTAATTATCTTATTCCCACACTACTAATCCAAGACCAAGTCTTGGGACAAGATTTTCTTTTGTTTTCATCATTTTAGAAATTCTAATGACCATGCAAGAGGGTTTCAGCATAGCCAAACCACCACTCTTCAATGGAGAAGACTTCACCTACTGGAAGAGTCGGATGGAGGTCCACTTGAAAATTCAAGTGGACATGTGGATTATAATCCAATCTGGTTTGGAAATCCCAAAGAATGCAGAAGGAGTGGCACAACCTTACACAGAATGGGATGCCTCGCTGAAAAAGAAAATCGAGGCGGACGCAAAGGCGACCCAGAAATTCCAATGCGGACTAACCAAAGAAGAGCTGGACCGGGTGGGACCCTTCAACAGTGCAAAGGAACTCTGGAGTAAGTTGATCGAGTTGCACGAAAGTACCTCTGACACCCGAATCAGCAACAGGGACCTACTGCTGAACAAGTTGTACACCATCAAAATAAACGAAGGCGAGTCAACAGCCCAGCTCCACGCCAGAATCCAGGAACTGATGAACGGTCTGTAACTACCCTGATTAATTTTGATGTGATCAACCAATTTATGTTAGGTCCTAGTATGTTTAATCCCTCTGCTAAGTGTGCAGGAGCTTAGGTACGGAGGAAGTCGAGCGTAAGACATAGCGGATGAGAAGGATTGTGCAGGGAAGTGAGTCGACGGGCTCGGTACAATCCGAGGGACGCGGAAGCTGCGGAAGAGTACACCGGTGGATCGAGTGTTAGTGATATAAGAGAAGTGTCCTAAGGCAATCGCCTTATGATTTGTAAACATTTATTTCAATAAATGAAAATTCACTATTTGAGTATACATGTTTGTGTATTTGATTGAGATCTTAAACTCATTTACTGAATGTCCGCAATACAATTCACAGCATGAGAGAATTTGTGATGGAATCACAACTAGTGATTATCTCTACATGTGCAATTGTGAAGTATTAAAAATTTCCCTAGTCGATGAATTGATAAATACGGACGCTGTCAATTCTGTTGAGACTAGCATGGGTTATTCTCTAATCAGCTGATTTTCACTGGCTGGTGACATTGGGATGTCCGGAGATAAACATGGATGCTAGTTAAGGGAACTAGTTCATTGGAGTGACTAACTGTAAAACTTCATATGGTAATCTACATATAGATATGTCAATGAAAGTTATTACTGCAGCTTAAGTGCGATGTTCCTTTGACTTGCGGTGTTCAAGTCATCTTGGTCATGGAGACTTATACTTTAACATCTTAAGCAAGCATCTCCAAGGAGGTGTGGACCCAAGATGGTTGGGTATAAGCCGAAGTGCCCGAAGATGTTTGAACAACCTACAAAGGATTCACCACTCCTTGCGAGGAGATGTATACCCAGGCCTATCGTCGGATTGTTACTCAAAGCCTCTGGCCAGAGCATGACATGTTTAGAGTATTAGTCTCTTAAATACATGAGAGTAATTAGAAATCCAAAGGACGAGAGAAAGTTACTTGGGCTAGGTGTGACGTAGTCAGCCTAGTGGGGACTGACACACACAGACCATGTCCTGAACCAAGTGGGTATAAGATGGTGGAGGGAATAAGACACAATTCATTAGAGTTGCTGAAGGGTTTCAGAATTATATCTGAGGTCAACCGTTGATCTTTCGATTAATTGGGGGTCATGATGTACTACTAGGTGCCACTCATGATCATTCTATAATTGGTTGATTATAGACGGCCAACATAAATCGAAAGACTATTTAGTCACACGCACTACGAGTAATCCGAGGGATTTAAAACGAGTTGAAAATTAGATTTTCCAATCAAGAGAAATAAGTCGAATCTGAATTTATCAGAGGCGCATCGGAAGCTTAAAATGGGTAAGTCATTTGAAGGCTTATTGGGCGAATTAAATGCGTTTAATTCTCGAGGGAAGGGCTTGGTGTGGCCGGCCAAAGAGGGTGCCCACCCTCTTTGGTTTGGCCGGCCACAATAAAAGAGAGAAACCAATTTAATTGGTTTAAATTATAAAATAAATCAAGCACGATTTGTTTTATAAAATTATGGATAAATAAATTAATTTATATAAAGAAATTTATATAAAGAAATTTGTAGAAATTTATTCTTTTTATGGAAATTAAAATGAACCATGAATTGGTTTAATTTTAATTTATAAAATCAATTATGAATTGATTTTTCCATGATAAGAAAATTTTATACAAATTTTATTCCATAATTAAAAGGAGAGATGTATTTATTTTATTATAAAGTTAGTTATAATAAAACTTGGCATAACGGAATAATTCATAAGAGAATTTATGAGATAAATTTCTTATGAAAATTTATTCCGTTAATTCCGTTAAAAGGGAGATTTGGCAATAAAGAGGCTACTATATAAAGGAACCAAAGGCAAGCCTTGAATTTGAACAATTAATCAAGAGATTAAGAAGCTCTCTCTCTCCCTTATTCTCTCTCTCTCTAGGGCCGGCGCATCCCCCTCTCTCTCTCTAGGGTCGACGCACCCCCCCTCTCTCTCTCTAGGGCCGGCGCACCCCCCTAGGGCCGGCGCCATCTTCCCTAGCCGTGAGCCACCACCAAGACGAAGCGGGTCGCGTCTTCTTCCTCCCTTCACGGAATCTTGATTCCGTTACTTGGTAGTTAGTTTCTATCTTTTCTCTCTTGATATTCTAGTTGTGCCTTTGGAGAATCTAGTAGTTCTCGTCGGCACAAAACTCATGGCTTTGCGAAGTCATCCCGAAGAGAACTCGGCGTAGACACGAATAGAGGCGGAGCTTCCAAGGGACGCTACGGTTGGATCTCGTCCCTTACTTCGAGTTACGCAAGGTAACGAGTAAATTAGTTTACTTTCAGCAAAATTTTAATTTATGATCATGTCCACACATCATAAGGTCGCATGCTAGATACGTGGTTAAAAATAATTTAAGAAATTATTTATGCTAATTCTTCCGCTGCACGTAAATATTTTAAAATTTACGAACCCGTATCCTTGTCAACATGCACCCAGTCCCAACATCGAGAAGGACGTACGCGACACCCGAGGGACGGGAAACCGGGAGGAAGCATGCTCGAGGGGTGAAAGGCCGGAGTCGGGTTCGGGTGAGCCTAACTCCGGTTGGCCGGAAATCACCCAGAAGATGAACCAAAAGACTGGTCAGTTTGACCAAGTCAAACAAGGCACCTGAACCCAAAAAGAATTTTATTTATTGCTGCGAAGATTCGAACCAACAACCTCGCCATCATAAATCACCAACCTTACCGACTGAGATAAGGAAGAGATGTGATTGAAGTTGTTGTGAGCAGATGATAAAGCTATTTATCTGTTGCGAGCAGAAGATAAAGTTATCTCTTCAAGGATAACTTTATCCTTTAATCAGATCTAATGGATGCAATTTAATCCCATCCAAGATTAACTGTCTAGATTATATCCATGGATCAACGCCAAGATTCATCAAAAATCAACAATCTAGATTTATTCTCTTAGGCTATAAATAGGCTAAGATATTTAGCTTTAGGAATCAATCATTGTTATTCATTCTTGTAAAATCTCTAAAAGTCTAGCGTGCTATTTTTGTAAGGCTTCTCCGCCACAAGGAGATTTTTTTATTGAGCGTCCACTGCCTTGGAAGTAACGTTCTCAGTTGCGACCAAGTTTTTTTTAAAGACGAGTGCCTCCAATTTCATAATTTTTTTTTCCGTCTATTCACCCCTCTCTAGCCGGTCCAACCCGATCCAACAAGTGGTATTAGAGCCAAGGTCGCCGCAGAAGGACTAATCGCTGACTGCAGCAATTTTAAAAAAAATGGTTGGAGCCGAAATCTACCCGCTGAAATTTGAGGGGGAGTTCGCGATGTGGAAGCGCCGATGCAGGTATTTTTTAAAACAGATATTGAACTGCTATTAATTATGAAAAATGATTTTTCAGTTCCAAAAGACAACAACGACAAGGATAAAGAAATAGAGTCGTGGACTAAGAAGGTGCAAGCGGACTTTGTCGCAAACGGCAAAGCGGAATTTCATCTACTAGCCGTTCTTCCCGCACAAGAAGTCAACCGTATCGGAAATTACAACTCGGCAAAAGAGCTCTGGGAGAAATTCCTGGAATTACATGAAGGTACCTCAGATGCAAAATTGGCGCGACGAGACCTTCTTCGAAACCAACTGACAAACCTCCGGATGGAGGATGGAGAATCAGTTACACATCTACATGCTAAGGTAAAAGAACTAATCACCGACCTTGAGAACCTCAGAGAAAAGGTAACAAGTCGCGATGCTCAAAGGTACGTCTTAAATGCATTTTCGAGAACCCCAGAATGGACCTCGGTAATCGATGCATATTTCATTTCGAAAGATTTAACGGTAAGTACATTAGAGCAATTATTTTCTACTTTGGAACTTCACGAATCTCGTTTTGTAGAAAAGAATAAGAAAGCAGGCATCGTCGCACTGAACACAAGGAAGATCCAACTCGACGAGGAATCCTCGACTGACGACGAAACAACAAAAATGGTAAGTTCTTTTAAAAGTTTTTTTAAAGCTAACAAATTTTCAAGAACGCAGAAAAGAAGACAGTCCCTAAAGAAGCGAATAATCATATGCTACAACTGTAAAGAGGAGGGACACCTGAAGGACCAGTGTCCTAAACTCAAAAACCAGCCAAAGAAGAAAAAGGCACTGAAGGCCACCTAGGATGAGTCATCATCAGAAGAGTCGGAAGGTCAAGAATACGCGGGACTTGCGCTGATGGCAAATCATCAAGAAGGGAGCACCAATGAAGGGGGAGTGACGTCAGAAGAAACCGATGACGAAAGAGGAACCTCGCTTTTCGAAAGCGACCCGGTAAGTGAGGTTTGTTTTCTTCCTCATGATCAATTATATGCAGGAGCTAAAGCCTTGCTCAAATCTAATTGTAGATTAGAAAAAGAAAATTGAAAATTGAAAAATGAATTAACACTTACATCCTCTTCTGATATTTTAAAAAATGAAAATGATAATTTGGAAAACTTAGTGCAAAAATTAGAACTTGATATTGCATATTTACGACAAAAGAAAAATAGGTTTCCAGATAATTTAAATTTGTATTTTAAAACCCACAAGGGTCAATTTAAAAAAGTACCCAAAAGCTATATTTCGCCTAAGTTTTTAATTAATCCTGTAGATAGGAATTTATTTTGGATTCCTAAATTTGTATTAAACTGATAATTTTTTGTTGGGCAAAGAAGTCCTGGTCGAGGACTGGGCACGAAGTCCTGGTAAAGGGCTGGGCACCGAAGACCTGACCAGAAGTTGGGCACGAAGACCTGGTCAGGTGGATCGGGCAAAAGTCAAACCGGAGGAGCCGGTTGGCAAAAGGTAAACTCTCCTGAGAGGAGTAGGTGAGGACGCGTTCCCCGTCGAGGGAACAGTAGGCGTCGATTCGACCTAGGTTCCATTTGGAGACCCGAAGTCAAAACCAAGACAGCTACGACTGTAATTACTACTTATCATGTTTTTGGGACTAACCTTATTTGCAAGGTCGAAGGACTGATCATCTGCAAGTGAAGGTTCTTCACTGGGCCTAGGTGCCTGAATGGAGTCAGGCGCCCATAAGGATACGGGCGCCCAAGGGTGAAGGCAAAAACCAAAAACCAGCTGCGAAGCCACTGAACCAAGGAGGATCAGGCGCCCATGAGCTCACGGGCGCCCCCATCAGCTCAGGCGCCCAAGTGGACAGGATAAGCGCTGACCGAGCCCGCGGATAAGGATTCCCAGATCGAAGGGCACGTGTCAGGCGCCCCCAACCCATCAAGCGCCCGATAGAGTACTATAAAAGGGGCTCGACCCCAAGACTTCAATAACACAGTTTTCTAACGCTCCAAAGCTTTTCATTCAAGCGCTATGCCCCGGCACACTCTGACTTTGAGATTCCAGCACCGACGATGTCCCTCTGCTCCGAAATACGATCCATATCGGACGTCGGTAACGAAAAGTGTAACTAGTTTCATTTCCTGCAATAATTTTGTACTCAATTTGTAAAACTGCTTTGCGCGATTATAGTATTGCCCAAAGTAAACAGTCAAGGACCATGGGCCTTGGAGTAGGAGCCGATCGCGACTCTGAACCAAGTAAAAATCTTGTGTTCCTGTGTGATTGTTTTATTTCCGCTGCGCGTTTTCTCTTTCCTTAATCCGAAAAAGATTTTAACGATATTCACGCCCCCCCCTCTATCGTTTTTCTCGATCCAGCAAGTGGTATAAGAGCAGGTGGCTCAAATTTTGTGCAACCACCAATTTCAGAAATTTTGCAGATTTTACGAAAGTTTTAATTTCATCTTTTTAATTTTCTCATTAATCGAGGTTGGTGCAACACCACTCGATCGTTTCTTTTTAATTATCTTATTCCACACTACTAATCCAAGACCAAGTCTTGGGACAAGATTTTCTTTTGTTTTTGTCATTTTAGAAATTCTAATGGCCATGCAGGAGGGTTTTAGCACAGCCAGACCACCACTCTTTAGTGGAGAAGACTTCTCCTACTGGAAGAGTCGGATGGAGGTCCACTTGAAAATTCAGGTAGACATGTGGATTATAATCCAATTGGTTTGGAAATCCCGAAGAATGCAGAAGGAGTGGCACAACCTTACACAGAATGGGGTAGCTCTCTGAAAAAGAAAATCGAGGTGGACGCAAAGGCGACCCAGACACTCCAATGCGGACTAACCAAAGAAGAGCTGAATCGGGTGGGACCCTTCAACAGTGCAAAGGAACTCTAGAGTAAGTTGATCGAGTTGCACGAAGGTACCTCCGACACCCGAATCAGCAAGAGGGACCTACTGCTAAACAAGTTGTACACCATAAAAATAAACGAAGGCGAGTCAGCAGCCCAGCTCCACGCCAGAATCCAGGAACTGATGAAGGGTCTACATACAATCGGTGACAAGGTAGAAAACCGTGACCTTGTCAGGTACACCCTAAACGCCTTCCCGAGAAATACTTTGTGGGCATCTATGGTAGATGCTTACAAGGTTTCTAGGGATCTTTCTAAAATTAAATTAGACGAATTATTTTCTAAACGTGAATTACATGAGCAGACTAACTGCACCTTTGCCAAGAAAGGCATTGCTTTTGTTGCAGGAAAAATAGGAAAGGTGGCCAAGAAGAAGCCTCAACCTACACCCAAGTCTAACTCGGGCTCAGACTCAGAAGACAGCGAAGGGGATCGACCCAAGCTGGTTCGGCTAGCCCGGGACTACTACAAGGAGCTAAGTATCAGACCAACAGAAGAAAAGCCAGCCGAAAGAAGGAAGATCCAACCGAACCATCTAAGACTAAATCCAAAGTAACCTGCTATGAGTGCAACAAGAAGGGACACTACAAATCGGAGTGCCCTAATTTGAAAGAAGCCAAGAAGACAAGAAGGAAGAAGGCACTTCAGGTTATGTGGGACGAGTCTTCCTCCGAAGAAGAAGAAGAGGCCCCACAATTGAACCTGCTCACCTTGACTGCTTCAGAAGAAATCGACACCGGATCAGAATCGGAACCGGACGATGGAAAGCTCACCATTTCGGAGGACGGCAAAATAACTGTAACTGGTTACTCTAAAGTTGAATTAGCAGAATTAATTGCTTACTAATCTAGTAACTTGGTGAAAGCCAAAATTCGAGTCGAGTCCCTCTGACAGGAAGTAAAACTCCTGAAAGTGGAAGCTGAATCTAGATCTTTGACTAAGAAGGTTCAAGAAGGAACCTCTGCTCAAGTTGAAAAGCTTGAGAAAGAGAACTCCTCCTTGAAAACTCAAGTCAAGGACCTTAGAACAGCTTTAGAACGATTCACTTCGGGTTCCAAGGGTCTTGACATGATTCTTGGAAAACAATAATATATTCTAAATCGATCCTGGTTAGGGTATCGAACCAAGTCTAGACAAAGGTCATACTATGCTGTACTGAATCAATCTAGAGCCAAAGTTCAGGCATGGGTACCCAAACTTTGCCTGAACAACCAAGCTGAACCAAACCAGTATTAGATCCCCAAGGACAAGATTCATATCTTGCCTAATCACTACCGTGACTTTAGTCCAGGGGGAGCCAACTTAAAAACAATTTTTATAGTTAAATAAATTCTTTTCTTATTTTAAAAATGCATGCTTGCTTGTTTATTTACTTTCTACAATTTACCATGCTTAGACCTAGGACTAGTTAGATTAAGGTCTAAACTGATTAACTGAAATTTGAACAACATAGTATTGGGTGGAGGTGAGATGAAAGTACGTTAGGGAAGCCATTTTGGCGGAACTAGCCGAAGCTACCGATCCAAGACCCAAACTAGTTAGACCAAAATCATTCAAGGAGTAACTTGAAGATGGATTTTCAATAAAAGGCTTTGTCAAGGAAAGGGTTGATGATCCAATAAAGCTATGGCCAAAGAAGGCCTAGTGCCTTGCCAAGACCTGGAAGCTTATTGAAAACCAAATTCACTTTACTATTGTCATATTTGAATCTAACACAGATTTCAAATAATCCTAGATTCAACTAGGTTTTTTCCAAATTTAAAGCATAATAAATTACTTTTAAATTAATTTAACTTTTCAAAATTAATCATGGTTTTTCAAAATAAATTTCTTACTTCTATTAAAATCTGTCTCACAAAACCCATAAGGTTAACGTGATTGAAAACTCTAGATTGGGTGAGACAGACTAGGTTATGAAAATCAATTTAGGCTATCCTTAATTCTAATTGGATCCGAATCAACAAACTCTTTATGTGTAGGAACATAAAGATTTGGACAATGGATGTTGGATAGCGGGTGGTCCAGACACATGACTGGGGACAAATTGAAATTCACCAAACTCAAGTTCAAGAACCTAGGCTCAGTAGCATTTGGCAACAATGCTACACTCAAAGTCATTGGGTCAGGTAACATTGAACTCAAATCTATTTTTGTAATTAAAAAGGTACATTTGGTTGAAAACTTTAAATTTAACTTGCTTAGTATAAGTCAATTATGTGATACTGGCTATGTAGTTACCTTCACCAACTCTAACTGCCTGATTAGAAATTTGCAAGACTCAGAAATCATGCTTAAGGGCACTAGGAAAAATAATGTTTACACGATAAATCTACCCATAGTACCTAAATGCTTCTTAACTCAGTTAGAAGAATCAAACCTCTGGCATAGGAGATTAGGTCACACTAATCTAAGATTAATTTCAAAAATCACCCAACTTGGTTTAATTAAAGGAGTACCCAAAATTAAGAACCATGAAAACATAATATATGAATCATGTAACCAAGGTAAACAAACCAGGTCTAATCATAAACAAATTCAATCAGATCTAACTCAAACTACACTTGAGCTCCAGCACCTTGACCTATTTGATTCACATGGAGCCAAGTCACTAAGCGGAATCGGTACTGCTTAGTAATTATAGATGATTACTCTAGGATTACTTGGGTTAGGTTCCTAAAGACTAAGGATGAAACCCTAAATCTGTTTACTGATTTTTGTAAGATAATGGAAAATCAAAATGATACCAAAGTGAAAAGACTTAGGAGTGATCATGAGGGAGAGTTTGAGAATCAAAGGTTCGAGGAAATTTGTAGAATAAACGGGTACATTCATGAATTCTCATGTCCTAAAACCCCCAACAAAATGGAATAGTCGAAAGGAAAAATAGAACCCTACAGGAAGCCGCTAGGACTATGCTCAATGAATTCATCCTAGCTAACTGGGTTAGACAGGACCCGAAAGAGGAAATTCAAATTGATTTGGTCTAGTTTAAACTTAGAAATGGTTCAGTACAACACCTTACTTTGATTACTCATTTTTCTTGCTATATTTTGTTTGATATATGGCAAAGGGGGAGAGATTGAAAGAAGAGAAAAGAAGGTTTAAAAATTTAAAACCTTTTTCAAATTAAAATTTTTAGAAAACTTTTATCTCCTTTTTTTTCAAAAAGTAAAGTTCTCTAAGTACTTAAGTTCTTTTTGAAAGTTAATTTTTGTGTTTTCAAAAATTCTAAGTACTTACTCTAAAACATTCTAGAATGTTTTTCTAAGTATTAAAACTGCCTGAATTTTTTCTAAGTATTAAAACTTTCTGGAAATTTTTTTCTAAGTATTAAAACTGCTTGAAGTTTTTAGTATTAAAAGTTCTTGAAAATTTTTCTAAGTATTAAAACTACTTGAAATCAATTTAGAAAATTTTTCTAAAGTGCAAAAACTAACTGTTTTGAAAATTATGTTAAGTAATTGCTCTCAAAATTATTTTAAGTATTTAACTCAAAAATTATTTTCAAAAATTATTCTAAGTACTTACTCTACAATTTTCGGTGGAAAATTTTCTAAGTGTAAATTTCAAAATTCTCCTGAAACTTTTATAAGTTCCCAACTCAAAATATTTTGGAAAATGTTTCTAACTTAAAAATCTTTTTTCTTAAAAATTTTCTAAGTATTGAAAACCTGTAAAACTTTTCAACAAAGACTTAGAAACTTTTTCAAAACCCCACGAATGTTTGAAAAACTCAGGGGGAGATTTCATCCAGGGGGAGGATATTAAAACTGTTAATATACCTGTTGTTTAACTTAACATTTTGAACCAGGTTACCATAAATCAAAAAGGGGGAGATTGTTGGTGCAGGCAGCACCTAAGTCAAACCTGGGTTTTGATAATGGCAAAGGGTTCAAGAGTTAAGATGTTATTGTTCTAATTTTGTTCAATGAGTGTGCAGGAAGAAGTCTTAGGTACACCAGGCAAGAAGTCCTCGCAAAGGGCTGGGCAAAGAAGTCCTGGTCAAGGACTGGGCAAGAAGACCTGACCAGAAGTCGGGCAAAGAAGTCCTGGTCGAGGACTGGGCACGAAGTCCTGGCAAAGAGCTGGGTACCGAAGACCTGACCGGAAGTTGGGCACGAAGACCTGGTCAGGTGGATCGGGCAAAAGTCCAACCGGAGGAGCTGGTTGGCAAAAGGTAAAGTCTCCTGAGAGGAGTAGGTGAGGACGAGTTCCCCGTCAAGGGAACAGTAGGCGTCGGTTCGACCTAGGATTCCATTTGGGAGACCCGAAGTCAGAACCAATACAGCTACGGCTATAATTGTTGGTGCAGGAAGCACCAGATCGAACCTTGTTTTGATATTGGCAAAGGATTCAAAGTTAAGGGTTATTTGTTGTCTAACAATGCTGCTTGAGAGTGCAGGAAACAAAGTCCTAGCGAAGGGCTGCTAGGCACCTGACGATGGGCTGTCAGAAAACCAAGTCCTGGCGAAGGGCTGCTAGGCGAAAACCAAGTCCTGGCGAAGGGCTGCTAGGCGAAAACCAAGTCCTGGCGAAGGGCTGCTGGGCGAAACTCAAGTCCTGGCGAAGGGCTGCTGGGCGAAACTCAAGACCTGGCGAAGGGCTGCTGGGCAAAACCAAGTCCTGGCGAAGGGCTGCTGGGCGAAACTCAAGTCCTGGCGAAGGGCTGCTGGGCGAAACTCAAGACCTGGTGAAGGGCAGCTGGGCAAAAGTCCAACTGGAGGATCCGGTTGGCACCAGGTAAAACTCTCCCGAGAGGAGTAGGTGAGGACGCGTTCCCCTTGAGGGAACATTAGGCGTCGGTTCGACCTAGGGCTCCATTTTGGAAACCCAAAGTCAGAACCAAGACAGCCAAGGCTATGCAAAATTAACTTATTAATTGCTGTTTTGGACTAACCCTAGATGCAGGACCGAAGGACTGTGTTTCTGCAGCTCAGAGAGCCTCAAAGGAGTGAGGCAGTAGCTGAGCAGGGCGCCCCGGATATTTCGGGCGCCCCAGAGTCAACCCAAAGTCAGCAGAGCAAGTAAACGCCCCGACAGCAGCACATTTGGGGGCGCCCCGGATGTTTCGGGCGCCCCGCGCGCGTCGGGCGCCCCGCGTGTCACGGGCGCCCACTGTGCCACGCCACTGGCAGCTGCAGCAGCTCACCCTCGCGAAGAAGATGAAGCCTTGACCGGTCAACCCGGGCTCCCCGCGCGCGTCGGGCGCCCCAGTCAAAGGTGATCCCGAAGAAGCAGAGATAAGCCTTGACCAGAGGGCTCGCCGGATCGAAAGCCACGTGGGGGGCGCCCCGAGCATCCCGGGCGCCCCCAGCCCTATATAAAGGACCCTCGACCCTCTTCTTCAAGCATCAATCACTGCGACTTTCATACGCTCTTCTGCTTCCACGACACGCTCCAGAAATCTTCCATCTCGAGCTCTGACGACGTCCTGCTGCTCCAATACTCCGATCTACACCGGACGTCGGTAACGAAATATTCATTTAAGTTTACGAAGCTAATTCTGTAATACTTGTGATTGTAAACTTTCTCGAACGTATAGAATTGCCCACAGAAAACGGTCAACGACCGTGGGCCTTGGAGTAGGAGTCGACACAGGCTCCGAACCAAGTAAAACGACCGTGTTAGCATTGTTTTTGTGTCTTATTTCCGCTGCGCACTTACTCTTTTTAAATCCGAATGATTTGCGACATTCACCCCCCCTCTCTCGCATTTCTCGATCCAACAATAATTACTACTTATCTTGTTTTTGGGACTAACCTTATTTGCAGGGTCGAAGGACTGATCATCTGCAAGTGAAGGTTCTTCACTGGGCCTAGGCGCCCAAATGGAGTCAGGCGCCCGTGTGGGCTCAGGCACCCATAAGGATACGGGCGCCCAAGAGTGAAGGCAAAAACCAAAAACCAGCTGCAAAGCCACTGAACTAAGGAGGATCAGGCGCCCATGAGCTCACGGGCGCCCCCATCAGCTTAGGCGCCTAAGTGGAGAGGATAAGCACTGACCGAGCCTATGGATAAGGATTCCCAGATCGAAGGGCACGTGTCAGGCGCCCCCAACCCATCAGGCGCCCGATAGAGTACTATAAAAGGGCTCAACCCCAAGGCTTCAATAACAAAGTTTTCTAACGCTCCAAAGCATTTCATTCAAGCGCTATGCCCCGGCACACTCCGACTTTGAGATTCCAGTGCCGACGACGTCCCTCTACTCCGAAATACGATCCATATCAGACGTCGATAATGAAAAGTGTAACTAGTGTCATTTCCTGCAATAATTCTGTACTCAATTTGTAAAACTGCTTTGCGCGATTATAGTATTGCCCAAAGTAAACGTTTAACGACCATGGGCCTTGGAGTAGGAGCCAACCACAACTCTGAACCAAGTAAAAATCTTGTGTTCCTGTGTGATTGTTTTATTTCCGCTGTGTGTTTTCTCTTTCCTTAATCCGAAAAAGATTTTAACGATATTCACCCCCCCTCTATCGTTTTCTCGATCCAACATAGTTTTCATGTACACTCCTTCGTGGAGTATAGGATTGATGATGTAAATAATTATCTAGTCATTTCGGCTCAGAGATCCCTCGAGGTAGCTTACGCAGAAGGAAGGGAGGAGCAGATGAAGTGACGACACGACTGGAGGCGCATTAGAGACCAAGGGCTATGAAAGTTCGAAAATCTAGGATTTTCTGTAGTTTTCATATTTTTGGTTATGTGCTTGGTTGTGTGGTTGTGCTATGTTAAAATTCCTCAGAATAAATTACTAAGTGGGAGAGGGACCCTAAGGGTCCCACGGCTTCCATTACAATCCGATAAGTGATGCGAACAAGTCTGCGCGTCGGCTTTCAGTGCCTTCCTCCCCATCGGATGGACTTGTTCTGCGGATCACAGGGTCGGAAAAGTCTATAGAAAATTGTTAAAGAGCGTGTGTACTTCCCCATCAGAAGGCACATAATCAGAAATAATTTTCTTTATATAGTGTAATGGTGCACACTTAGATGCGAATAATAGTATCCTCCCAATCCGAGTCACTGCTATTATTTTGCAGAGCCGAAGTGAACCAACTATCGATCTTACTTATTAGAAAGTTAGGTTGACAAGATAGTAAGATTGATGGGTAAATCCTCCTCTTATGAATGTAGGGATTCGTATACGTCCACACCATCGTGGCATGCCAATTTCTCGGTGTATAGGGGTGTTAGTTGATTTCAAAAATTAATTGTTTTGAGGAATGAATTTATTTTCGATTTCTAAAGTAGTGTGTCTTGTGATTCTTAGGATTTTCAAAATAGCCTTTAACCCACTAGCGACTCTACTTAAGAAAATAAACTTAGTGGCCCCAATTACATAGACTGGAATATAAACCTAGACGTTGTCCTTACTACTGAAGAGTACAAATATGTGCTCTTCGAGGTATGTCCTGAAGATGATGGCCCACCTAAATGAGATTGAGGATCTTGGAGGATAAATCGACGGGGAAACCCAGGTTGATATAATACTCCAATCTCTGCCTAGAAGTTTTGAGCAGTTCCGGCTCAACTATAACATGAATAAGCATGAGTATACGTTGAGGGAACTACTAGGAGAGCTCCAGGCGGCAGAGGGGCTCTTTCATCAGGGTTCGCTGGCCTTGGTCACTCAGAAGGTTTCTACTTCTGTGCCGAAAGGCAGGAAGAAGAAGAAACAAGGTGAGTCCAAGAAGGCAACAGAATTGCAAGGACCTCAGGCTGGTGTGAAGAAGCCGAAAGGCAAGTGCTTCACGAGCCAGCAGGCTGGACATTGAAAGGCGAACTGTCCCCATTGTCAAGAGAAACGTATATCTTTTCTTTTGTCGTTGTAACATGTTTAGCGGTGTTATCTACCGGTACCTGGAGGGTAGATACGGATGCCACTAAACATGTCTGCAATTCTTTGCAGGGGTTCTAGGAAGCCCAACGACTAGCTACGGAAGAGATTACCATCTACATGGGATATGCTACGAAGTGTTAGATCGATACCGGTTGCTAGAGGGGCGGGTAAATAGCACTTTTCGGTTTGTTCTTCCTACAATGGTTAGTGCGCAAGCGGAATATACTAAAATAAAACTAACCAATGCTAACAATACCTATTTATGTGGTTCAGAGATGAAGACTCCTACTGCATGACAGCCCGTGACGTGGACGATCCCTCGATCCTTCGGTGGATCACTCCCCAGATGTCCTCCGCCTAGCTCGTGTAGCTCCTTGTGGATGGAGAAACCTTGCCACAACCTTGAGTACACCTCCGAGCACCTTAGACTACTAATGAGCTCTAACCAAGCTCATTTCGTCAAGAGCTCCCAGCCCGAACCGAGTTCTCTTAAATAGAACTCTAAGTTGTAACTCACACTGGCAGTCGACTGCTCTCAGGGCAGTCGACTGCCCCCACTCAGATTCGACCGTTGACAGCCCAACGTTCGAATTCTGGCTCTTACCAGTCGACTGCTCCCAGAGCAGTCGACTGGTCCAGGGTCAGAAACCTTCTGTGAGTTTCTATGTTCGCAGGCAGTCGACTGTTATATCCTCAGTCGACTGCCCAGCTTACAAACAAACTCTTCCTCACTTCAACAACCCTCCTCCACGCATGCCTTCAGGTACACTCCCTTGGCTTGCCCTTAAAGTCCTCTTCCACCGGCTATCGTCCCTCGGATGCGCACACAAGCCTTCCCTTGGCTTGCCTCCATGCGACCCTTCACTTATGCCCTTGAAGTCCACTTCCTGGCTTACCCTTGGAGTCCTCCTCCCTCGGCTCTTGTCCCTTCATGACTTAGCTGACTCTTCACCATAGCCTTAACTATTACCTTCGCGCCCTCTTCATCTTTGACCCTCGTCCCTCGGACGCACACAAGCCTCCAGCTTGTCTCCATGTCATCCTTCACGTATGCCTCAAAGTCCGTGCCCCTCGGCTCATCATCCCTACTATACCAAGGTCCCTCGGGTGCACACAAGCCTCCAGCTTATCTTCATGCCACTCTTCACCATATCGAAGCCGTCTAGCCAAGTCAATATGTGTAACCTGCACACTCAAATACACATATTAGATCACAAGGGAAAACCTAACTTAAACCCTTTGTCCAAACATCAAAACACATGGTCACTCCGGACCATAGATTGCCTCAACAATCTCTCCCTTTTTGATGTTTGGCAATACGTTTAAGTTAGGGAAAACAAATAGTAGTAAATAGCAATAATAATGCTAAACAATCATTTGGACTTACGTTGCCAAGACTCCATCTTGGACTTACACCGCCAATGAATATGCACATGCAAACAATCATGGATCCTATCCCAAGGCATCCCCACACCTAACCCTTCAAGTTAGGAATTTTCACCAAAATGGGCTTTTTAAAGTTTCTCCAAAGCTCCCCCTACACTAGACTTACAAAGGATTTTTAAGAACCTCTCCAAGGTTCCCCTTACGCCAAGAATGGAGCAACCATGCTCCCCCTTCACCTAGGCTCCTCCTAGACCTAGGGTTTCTTGCAAAGGCGTGTTTGGTTTCCCAAATTAAACCCAACACTTCTCCCCCTTTGCCTAACATCAAGTATGTTGGGACCGGGTGCATGTTGACATGGATGCGGGTTCGTAATTTTAAAATTAATTACGTGCAGTGGAAGGTTTAGCATAAATAATTTCCCAAATTATTTAACCACACATCTAAGCATGCAACTTTATATTGTGTAGACATGATCATTCATTTAAAATTTTGCAGAAAGTAAACTAATTTACTTGTTACCTTGCGTAACTCGAAGGAAGGGACAAGATCCAACCGTAAGCGTCCATTGGAAGCTCCGCCTCTATTCGCGTCTACGCCGAGTTTTCTTCCGGATGACTTCGCAAAGCCACGAGTTTCGTGCCGACAAGAACTACTAGATTCTCCAAAGGCACGACAAGAATACCAAGAGAGAGATGGGAAGACTAACCACCAAACGAAGAACGGAATCAAAATTCCGGGGAGGAAGGAGTTGCGCCCGCTTCTTCTTCTTCTCACGGCAGCTGCTTGGTGGATGAAGCTCACGGCAACAAAGGGGTCCTCTAGGGCCGGCGGCACTAGAGGAGGGAGAGGGAGAGAAGGAGAGAGAGAGAGGGCTTATTCCTAGATCTCTTAGATTTTATTCCAAGCCTTGCCTTGGTACCTTTATATAGTAGCCTCTTAATCGCCAAGTCTCCTCTTAACGGAATAAATTTTTCATAAGAAATTTATCTTATAAATTTTTCTATGAATTATTCCGTTATGCTAAGTTTTTATTATAACTTAATTTATAATAAAAACAACCATGTCTCCCCTTTTATTATGGAAAAAAATTTCTTTATATAAATTTCTTTATCATGGTAAATCAATCCATTATTGATTTTATAAAATAAAATAAACCATTCCAAGGTTTATTTTAATTTCCATGATAAATAAATCTCTTTATATAAATTTCTTTATACAAATTTCTTTATACAAATTTCTTTATCCATAATTTTATAAGACAAACCACGCGCGGTTTATTTTATAAATTTGAACCAAACAATTTGGTTCTTCCCTCTTATTGTGGCCGGCCAAACGAAGAGGGTGGGGACCCTCTTTGGCCGGCCAAACCCAAGCCCCGATCTCACAAATTAAACTCATTTAATTCGTTCAATAAGTCTTCAAAAGACTTAGCCATTTTATGCTTCCGATGCATCTCTGAAAAATTCAGATTCGACTTATCTCTCTTGATCGGAAAATCCAATTTTCAACTCATTTTAAATCCCTCGGATCACTCGTAGTGCGTGTGACTAAATAGGCTTTCGATTTATGTTGGCCGTCTATAATTAACCAATTATAGAACGATCATGAGTGGCACCTAGTAGTACATCATGATCCCCAATTAATCGAAAGATCAACGGTTGACCTCATAAACTATTCTGAAACCCTTCAGCAGCTTTAAGGAATCGTGCCTCATTCCCTTCACCATCTTATACCCACTTGGTTCAGGACACGGTCTTTATGTGTCAGTCCCCACTAGGCTGACTACGTCACACCTAGCCCAAGTAATGTCTTTCTCGTCCAACGGATTCTAATTACTCTCATGTTTCTGAGAGATTCATACTAAGAACATGTGAAGCTCTGGCCAGAGGCTTCGAGTAACAATCCGACGATAGGCCTTGGGTATACATCCCCTCGCAAGGAGTGGCGAATCCTTTGTAGGCTGTTCAAACATCTTCGGGCACTTCGGCTTATACCCAACCATCCTGGGTACACACCTCCTTGGAGATGCTTGCTTAAGATGTCAAAGTATAAGTCTTCATGACCATGATGACTTGAACACCGCAAGTCAAAGAAACATCGCACTTAAGCTGTAGTAAGAACTTCATTGACATATCTATATGTAGATTATCATATGAAGTCTTACAGCTAGTCACTCCAATTAACTAGTTCCCTTAACTAGCATTCATGTTTATCTCCGGACATCCCAATGTCACCAGCCAGTGAGAATCACTTGATTAGAGAATAACCCATGCTAGTCTCAACAGAATTGATAGTGTCCGTATTTATCAATTCATCGACTAGGGACAATTTCAATACTTCACAATTGCACATGTAGAGATAATCACTAGTTGTGAATTCATCACAAATTCTCTCATGCTGTGAATTGTATTGCGGGCATTCAGTAAATGAGTTTAAGATCTCAATCAAATACACGAACATGTATACTCAAATAGTAAATATTTATTTATTAAAGTAAATGATTACAATCATAAGGCGATTACCTTAGGACACTTCTCTCATATTACTAACAAAGTAGACTTCAACAATATCCCAATTATTGGATCTTTTAATCCCTAATGATCCTAAACACAGTGTACTAGACCCCCATACACTTATTTTACATCATTTGGACACAAACCAGCTGTTGGATACCTAATCCTGCCCTGGCCAGTCAACTGCCCCCCATGACAATCGACTAATACTCTGAAAATCAGCTTTTCTGGCCAAATTCAGAAATATGCCAGAAATTCCATAAATCTCCAATAGTTCCCAAATTTTGTGGAGAATTTGTGGTACTCATACCTACTTGGAAAAATATATTCAATCATGTATCTATCACCATTCTCAAGTTTGACACAAACCCCAAAAACTACCTATGAAAATCAAGGCATAACACACAAGAGGCAACCTCCCCCTTTACCTATACCTTCTCCCAATTTTCACTTTCCTAAGGTTAAGTTCTGCCCAACTTAACTCCATAACACCAAGTCAAGTTTTACCTAACTTAACTTCATAACACCAAGTTCTTCCCCCTTTGACACCATCAAAGGATTGCCCCAAGCAACCTTACCCCTAGTGCCAAAAAGAACTCAATAAAAAACCCGAAAAAGTCTAAAGTTTGCAAGTATATTTGTTAGGATGTACCCCATCCTAGAAAAAAATCTGGTTCAATGAAAATATCAAATGTCCTTGACTTTTGGTACAAATTCTAATTTCCTAAAAAGTTTGGCATTTCGTATCAACTTTCAATTCCATTCATGAATCCTTATGTTTGCCAAAATCATCCATCTTGATTTTACACACATAATGTTCCTCAATTCTTCCTTTTTATGTATCCTTAATATGATGAAAGCATTTTCTTCTTATCTCTTATCCCTAGATAAATATGCACTTATCAATCTTCCTTGAATTCCATGATATTCATATAGCCTTATTTCATACAATCACCATTAAATCATTAGGCAAGCCGTTATTCAAGGAGCATAAATAAGGATTTTAATTTTATGGTCATATCGTATTATCCAATATCCTTTTTCTATCTAAACCTACGGATCAGTGTAGTCGACTGGCAACACGAACAGAATGTTTCTGGGCTGAGATCAGTCGACTGCCCCTGGGGCAGTCGACTGATAAAATAAACAGAATGTTTTCCAGTCCTGGACCAGTCGACTGGTCCTGTACCAGTCGACTGGTATCTGAATTTCAAGTTTTCAGCCCACTTTCAGAAATGTCTAACTAATTCCATAAATCTCCAAAAAATTTAAAATTTCGTGAGGAGATTTGTAGAGCCTATGTCTACTTAGGAAAAATATGTTTCCAAACAAATGAACTCCAAATCCCAAGATTGACACGAAACTCAACTCTTCCTAAATTGTATCATTTAACCTTTTACAAAAGTCCTAATTTAAGCCTTTCCTTGATATACATTCTCATGTTTGACCACAATACATTTCTAGCACTGAATTATATGGTATTTGCTCATTAAATCCTAATTTTATCAAATGTAAGCCTATTTTCATCTTTTTCTCCATTAAGCTCCTTTTAATGTGTCAATTTCCTAAGATTAAGACTTACTTTAGTCTTCCAACCCCTTTGGCACATTTCATCTAATTTCCTAGGAGAAAACCTCTTGAGATCCATTTACCATGGATCCTAAAGCCTTCTAGAGCTCCCCCTTGACCACTTAGCCCTAGCCACCTCCCTAGGTGACTCAATCCACACTAGACCACACCAGTGTGCCCTCGGTGATTCTTGGCCTACAAATCTAACCTTCTTAACCTTAGACACCTTGTCTTTGGTTTAGTCCTTTTCTTTCCCATTAAATGACACCCCCATGCCATTTTTGGACTTCTCCTTCTTGCCATAATTATATGCTTCCCTAGCATATTCCTTTTCCTTGGCATTGGAGACCTTAGACCGGTATCCCAACCCCGATCTATCATAGTTGGGTTTTAAACTACCCAACACCATATCTAAACTCTTATATCCAACCTTGAATCTTTCTAGGGTTTACTCCAATGTATCAAGCCTTGCCCTCAAGGCTTGATTTTCCTTTTCTAGACTCTAAACCTAGAGTCCATATGTCCACTTTGGACATTCCTAGACCTACCCATTTTTCTAGGCATATGTCTCTCCTTCTTGGGATTTATGCCTTGATCCTTAGGTACAAAGGTCCTAGGTTTATCATGATGCATGCTATTCCTAGGGTTTTGATATACCTTTTTAACCATATTCCTATCATGATATTTAAATCCAAAATTGTGCATAATCAAGCATTTTTCATTAATTTTAGCATGCATGGAGGAACTTAAATTTGAATTGCATTTTAATCTAAAGTTAGGGATTACCTCCCTTACCCTTGAAGTTCCCCCTTGATGTGAGCTTCTTTTCTTCTTTTGTTCCTTCTCCCATCTTCTCAATTGCTCCATTTTCTTTAGCTCCCCTTTTCTAGGACACTTAGTGTGGTAGTGCCCTAACTCTCCACATGTAAAGCATCTAATTTTCTTTTTCCCCTCTTGGGCTTCTCCATTCCTACAACTCATGTTAGATTTAAAAGGAATTGAAATGAGTGTAGGATTTACCTCTTTTTTCTTACCATTTGGACACTTGTCCTTGTAGTGTCCCTTTTTATTGCATCCAAAGCATATGATGTGGTCCTTTTTCTTTGCTTTGGTGGAGGTTGGAGCTTCTTCTTGTTCTTGCAAGGATGAGGGTCTCTCCTCCCCCTCAATTCTTGAGATTGATACTTCCTCTTCGTCTCTTGAGGAAGTTGATAATTTTTCACTTAATTCTTCCACTTCACTTAAAGAAATAAGCAATTCTTCTTCTTTTTCTTCTTGAACCGTTTGACTTGTCTCTTTGGACTCTTGAACTTATGTAGGGTTTATATGGAATTCTCCTACCTTTTTCCATAGCTCATATGCATTGTGATACTCCCCTACACCGCTTAACACATTAGTAGGCAAAATGTTAAGTAATATACCAATTACCTTTTCATTCGCCTTTCATTGATCTTGTTGCTCTTGGTTCCAATATCTAAGTCTAAGCTTCTTCCCGTGCTTATACTTTGGAATTTCGAATGGTTCTTCAAGAGCACTCCTAAGGTTCTACTCTATTCCGAACCATATCTCTATCCTTGTCCTCCAATATCCGAAATCTTCATGGTTGTAGGGCGGTGGAGTGTAGATATCATCCCCTAGCTTATCTTCCATCATTTTTCCTCTAGCTTTCTTGCTTCTTTGACGGTTAGTCCAATGAGAGCGGTCCTCCGCTCTGATACCAATTGTTAGATCGATGCTGGTTGCTAGAGGGGGGTGAATAGCACTTTTCAGTTTGTTCTTCCTACAATGGTTAGTATGCAATGGAATATACTAAAATAAATCTAACCAATGCTAACAATACCTATTTACGTGGTTCGGAGATGAAGACTCCTACTCCGTGACAGTCCGTGAGGTGGACGACTCTCGATCCTTCGGTGGATCACTCCCCGGATGCCCTCCGGCTAGCTCGCGTAGCTCCTTGTGGGTAGAGAAACCTCGCCACAATCTTCAGTACACCTCTGAGCACCTTAGACTACTAATGAGCTCTAACCAAGCACATTTCGTCAAGAGCTCCCAGCCCAAACCGAGTTCTCTTAAATAGAACTCTAAGCTGTAACTCACGCTGGCAGTCGACTGCTCCCAGGGCAGTCGACTGCTCCCATGGCAGTCGACTGCCCCACTCAGATTCGACTGTTGACAGCCCAATGTTCGAATTCTGGCTCTTACCAGTCGACTGCTCCCAGAGCAGTCCACTGGTCCAGGGTCAGAAACCTTCTATGAGTTTCTATGTTCGCTGGCAGTCGACTGTTATATCCCCAGTCGACTGCCCAGCTTACAAACACACTCTTCCTCACTTCAACGACCCTCCTCCACGCGTGCCTTCAGGTACACTCCCTTGGCTTGCCCTTGATGTCCTCTTCCATAGGCTATCGTCCCTCGGATGCGCACACAAGCCTTCCCTTGGCTTGCCTCCATGCCACCCTTCACGTGTGCCCTTGAAGTCCACTTCCCGGCTTGCCCTTGGAGTCCTCCTCCCTCGGCTCTTGTCCCTTCATGACTTAGCTGACTCTTCACCAGCAGCCTTGACTGTTGCCTTCGCGCCCTCTTTATCTTCGGTCCTTGTCCCTCGAATGCACACAAGCCTCGAGCTTGTCTCCCTGCCATCCTTCATGTATGCCTCGAAGTCCGTGCCCCTCGGCTCATCATCCCTACTATACCAAGGTCCCTCGGGTGCACACAAGCCTCCAGCTTATCTTTATGTCACCCTTCACCGTACCGAAGTCATCCAGCCAAGTCAATATGTGTAACCTGCACACTCAAATATACATATTAGATCACAAGGAAAACCTAACTTCAACCCTTTGCCCAAACATCAAAACACATGGTCACTCTGGACCATAGATTGCCTCAACACGGAGGTGGTAACTATTACAGTGGGAGTTATTTATTTTTCTTTAGATAGGAAAATAAAGTTTTGGTTTTAAGAGAATTGCTTTTGTGTACCCAATTTTTAAAAAAGAACTTTGGTTCAGTTTCTGAAATAATGGATATTCTATTGCTTTTTGTTATGAAAAGTGGAATAGAAAGATTAGCTGTTTAGAACATAGATAAGAAATTTAAGCAACTAGAACCAAAGTCTCCCATGATGCAAATAGTAGCTAACAGCTCATCATCTAATCAAAATATGAGAAAAGTTCCTTCCAAGATGAACCAAACATGTCTTTGGCATCTAAGGCTTGGTCATATTAACCTTATTAGGATTCAAAGGTTAATAGCCGATGCACCCTTGGGTTCATTTGTAGTCGGAGACTTCCTAACCTTTAAATCTTACTTGGAAGGTAAGACGACCAAGAGGCCTTTCAAGGCTAAGGGGTATAGAGCCAATGATATGTTCGAATCGGTTTATTCTAATTTGTGAGGTCCTATGCCTATCCAGGATAGAGGTAGCTTTGAATACTTCATGAGACGAATATTCAATGTTATGGATTCGTTTACTTGATGGCCACAAGTCTGAATCTTTGATTAGTTCAAAGAATTCAAGACTGTTGTGGAGAAACATCAAGGTAAAAGTATCAAGACACTACGATCGGATCATGGTGGTGGGTACCTCTTGGGAAAGTTTAGGACTTACTTATTAAAGGTAGGATTCAATCCCAATTAACTGCACCTGGTACTCCCCAACAGAATGGTGCAGCAGAGTGAAGGAAAAGGACTCTTATGGGGTGGTTAGGATAATGATGAGCTGCTTCGAGTTGCCAGATTCGTTCTGTGGATATGCTCTGGAAACGGCAACGTACATACTTGATACCATCTAGGTTAGTACCTTCTACTCCCATAGAAATGTGGACTGGGCGAAAGCCATGTTAAGACATATTCGGACATGGGATAGCTCAACACATGTGCTGAGAGGGGGTACTGATAAGATTGGAATCTCGTGCACTTGTTTGTAGGCTATCCTAGAGGAACGAAAGGTGGTTCTATAGTCCTAAGGATCAGAGGGTAATCATTGGGACGAATACCATATTCTTAGAAGAAGACTATGTGATGAACCATAAGCCCATGAGTAGACTAGTTCTTGAAGAATTAAGAGGGGATGTTCTGACCTTAGTACCAACTGTACAAGAGGATACACCATAAGTCACTGCACCACGTGTCACAGAAGATACACAGGTGGTACCTCGTCGTAGTGGGAGGGTTGTTAGTCAACCAGAAGGATTCATGTTCTTGGGAGAGTCTTCGGACTCGGTCCCTAGCGACCATGAATCATGATCCCTGGACCTATGACGAGAAACATCTACTTTGAAGAGATAATCTAGTCATATGGATTTGTTCAAAGGACGGATGAGATTTGTGTATATAAGAAATGTGACAGAAATGTAGTGGTATTCTTGTACTATACGTAGATAATATTTTGTTAGTTGGTAACAATGACAAAGTATTAACAGACTTAAGGGTATGGTTGTCCAAATAAGTTGATATGAAGGACTTAGGAGAAGCAGGACACATCCTTGGCGATCAAAGTTCTAAGGGATCACTAGAGAAGGATGTTGTGCTTATCCCAAGCTTCATACAGAGACGGTGTCTTAACTCATTTTAGCATGGAAACCTCCAAGAAATGTTTTGTACTTTTCAGAAGTGGAGCTACTCTATCTAAGGAGATATTTTTAGATTATCAAAGGAGATAGAGCAGGAAATGGCGGTTCCTTTAGCGTCGGCTATAGGAAGCCTCATGTATGCTAAAATCGAGACCGGATATCTTCTTTGCCGTGGGCATGGTTAACAGATATCAGAGTAACCCAGGTCAAGGAAATTGATTGCAGTAAAATCTTATATTAGTGCCTAAAAAGGACTAAGGATTATAAGCTGGTTTACCGGGCAGACCAATTCCCTATGGGTTATATGGATATAGTTTTCCAGTCGAATAGGGGCAAATATAAGAGTTCCTCGGGGTTTTATGTTTACTTTTAGGAGGTAGAACCATAGTTTGGAGGAGTGTCGCGCAGCGGCTGCGTGGCAAACTCCACCATGGAAGCTGGATGGATGGCAGTCTCTAAAACAGCCAAGAAAGCTACATGGTTCAAGAACCTCAAGTGTACTTCGATGTGATTCTGGTTTGCTCAGAGCTATCACATTTTGTTGTGACAAACAAATGGTGCAGTTGCAAACTCGAAGGAATCACGAGCCCATAAGGCAAGTAAACACATAGAGCGCAAGTACCACCCAGGTGAGGAAAAGCTGTTGTTGCCTAGATTACATCAGAGGACAACCTGGGAGATCTTTTCAATGAGGCTTTGATAGCGAGAGCTTTAGGCATGTGAAGGATCAGGGAGTCAGATGTATGGCATTTTGAGAACAACAAAGTCTTTAAGTATAAGTGGGTGTGTATATTGAAAGACATGAATTTCTTTATATGACATCTTCATTTGAAAAGAGAATCACAACTACACTAGGTGCTTGATTACATTAGTACATGCATAAAGTCCAATTACTTTGCATTATAGATAATATGGTGTGTGGTGTCACACGGAAGATCATGTTATCAGTTCCATGCTTAGTATAAATAGAGACCCACAACCGAGATGGAATTGGACAACCCATCGGGATGGTTGTAGTGTAATTAGGTGTGGTTGGTCTTGACCATAGAATTACATTAGTGTGCTTGAGTACATTGGGTAGGACCAAAACCTGAGGTTATCCAATTTGTACTGACTCGATAATTAGATAGGACCTCAAGATATTATTATGGAGTACGATCCCTTAATCCTGATATAATAACGGGCATATATTATTAAGTATTATTTCTTTGATTTACCAATGGGTGAGATCTATTCTGTTAGATCGATAGGCCCAGTAAGTTGGGAGATAATATTAATAATATGATGTGTTGTTGATTATTGACGGAATCCATGTCCTGGTGAGTCGGGTAGATGATGCCCCCTTTATGAGCTTGAAAGGTTCACCATGCTAAACCCTGCAGTGGAAGGTAGAAGACTTCTAGGTAAAGAGAGGTATATTTCTCTCATGGTTCTTGTTTTAAGTTCTATCATTTTATGTGGAATGTGATAATTAATTATCTTGTTTAATTATTGATTAATTAATGATAATTAATTATTGGACGCCGATAATAAACACAAAAATTGATGATCCACTCGTCATCTTTTCCACGGTCGAACGGTTAGGCAAATTACAAGGCTAGATCTTTGAGATTGGCCAAGTTGTAATTTGAACCGATTGATACGATGACGAGATGGTCGTTTGGGAGACGGGTCTCGATTTGATTAATTTTTAATCCGTAGACATGGAGAGGTCTCTCAAGGATGACCAAGTATTCACTTAGGGAAACCCACCAAGCCATACCCATCAATTGGTATCAGAGCTGAGGTTTCCGGTTTTGTGTATTTAGGATTCGGTTAATTTTTGCACATTATCATATACTTTATTTTTGCTCGATGATATGTGGATGTGTGTAGGCTAACTCTTTGTTGTAGGCACTAGATTCCAACTTATCATGTCCAAAATAATAGATGTGTGTGATTGATTGTGCAATTTTTGTAATTAATTTTTTTTTAAAGGAAAAGAAACATCTTATTCCTAAAAAGAGATCCATATTAGAAGGGGGGCCAGACCTAACCTTCTAATATAAAGGTACAACAACTTTGACTGATTTACAAATATTCCAAAAGTTACAAAGGAGAAGATCTGGCTATCTATATAATCTATACAAATTATTAGCCAGACCCTTTATTAAGCCAAAAGCCAATGTTGGAAACTTCCTCCAATCACCTTTTACTAGAGTCCTCTAGTGGCTTCCCCTCCCGTGTAAGAAAGTCTTCAAGGTCCAAAATCTACTGAGTATTTTCACTGAAAATTTTAATCTGCATCTTCTTTTACTGCATCAGATTAATTCTAGCACTCATGGCAGGAGTATTTGCTCCATAATTCAGAATCCTTTGACAATTGCAATACATCTTGATGCGCACAGCAGTATATAGATACAAAAGCAACTACTAGCAGCAGGCAATCAGGAATCAACAAAAGAAACCAGCAGAAGGAAACTTGGGGAATATCTGCTTCTACCATAGCCTTATGCATCCGGTAATATAATTATCTGCACCTCCAAGTATCAGTCTTCACTATTGAAAAAAACATTCATCTTTTGATACTTCTGTTAAAATCAGCATTGAACCTCAAGAGCTCTAAAAACAGACTGCTTTTGCAGCTAATAACTGTTTTTTAAACAGCCTTTTTATAGAAGACCTTTGCCAGTGACCTTCCCCATTATCAGTTAGATTCCTTTCCATTAGACAGAAAGCTTTTGAAGCAATCTCTAAGATTTGTAGCAGCCCAAAGGTAACATGTTTCATTTGAAACCAGTTCAGTAACTAGCTACATTAGTAAAAATTCACTTGGCACATTTGAAACATGGTTTAAAAGGGCCAGCATCCCATAATCAAGCTCCCAAACAACAACCTCAAATCATGATGCCATCAACCTCCCATAGTCTTATGTATCCGGCAATATAGTTAGCTGCACATCCAAGTATCAGTCTTCACTATTGAAAAACCCTTCAGCCTACAGTTTCAATTTTTGTAATTAATTAAATCCTTGGGGTTGACGAGGTTAGATAAGTATTTAATTGTTATAATTAAATATGACACGTGTTTGGCCGAGCATTTATTTACTTTCGATCAAGATTACATGTACACTCCTTAGTAGAGTATATGATCGATGGATGTAAATAAGTAACTAGTCATCTCGGCTAAGAGATCCCTACATGAAGTCTTGCTCATGGTGTAGGGAGGAGCGGACGAGGTGGCGACACGACTGGAGGCGCATTGGAGACCAAGGCCATGAAAGTTGGAAGATCTAGGATTTTTTCTATTTCATTATGTTGGTTTATGTGTTTGCCGTGTGTGTGCATGTAAAATTCCACAAATTAAATAACTAAGTGGGAGAGGGACCCTAAGAGTCCCGTGACCTCCATTACAATCTGACAAGTGATGCGAACAAGCCCTCGCGTTGGCTCTAAGTGCCTTCCTCCACAACAGATAGGCTTGTTCTGCAGATCATTGGGTCAAAAAAGATTATAGAAAATTATTGAAGAGCGTGTGATTTTCCCCAATGGAAGACACATAATCGGAAATAATTTTCTTAGTGTCGTGTAATGGTAAACACTTAGAAACAAATATTAGTATCCTTCCCAACGAAGTCACTGCTATTATTTGTAGGACCGAAGTGAACCAACTATTAATCATATTTGTCAAAAAGTTAGGTTGACAAGATAGTAAGATTAATGGGTAAAACCTCCTCTAACAAATGTAGAATTCGTATACGTCCACACTAACGTGGCATGCGAATTCTCGATGTTTGAGGTGTTGGTTGATTTCAAAAATTTATTATTTAAGGAATCAATTTATTTTTAGAAATCTAAAGTTGTGATTGTTGTGATTCTCAAGTAGTTTCAAAATGGCCTTTAACCCACTGACAATCATACTTAAGGAAAACAAACTTACTAGACCCAATTATATAGACTGGAAAAGAAACCTAGACATTGTCCTTACTGTTGAAGAGTACAAATATGTGCTCTTCGAGGAATGTCTTGAAAAGCCTAGCAGGAACTCTAGTGAAGAGTAGAGGGAGTGCTTTAAGAAGGGGGTCAAGGCAGATGAGATGGCGCGGTGCTACATTCTGGCATCTATGTCGAATGTATTGCAACATTAGCATCAGGTCATGCCCACTGCTTATGATATGATGCAGAACCTCAAGGAGCTCTTTGGGCACCAGGGTCAGGCCGCTAGGCAGGTTGCAATGAAGAGCTTGATGATGATTGCCAAGGTCGAAGGAACACCCGTAAGGGATCATGTCCTTAAGATAATGGCTCACCTCAATGAAATTGAGGTACTTGGAGCACAAATTGACGGGGAAACCGAAGTCGATATTATACTCCAATCTCTTCCTAGGAGTTTTGAGCAGTTCCGGCTCAACTACAATATGAACAAACGTGAATATACATTGGGCGAACTGCTGGGAGAACTCCAGGCCGCAAAGGGTGAAGGATCGATGTGGGCGTGCAGAGGGGGGGTGAATGCACTTTCTTTTGATCGTTTGATCTCTACACAGATGTTAGCGCAGCGGAAATAATATGCAAAGACAATAACAATGCTAACAAAAATTCTTTTACTTGGTATCCACCCAGATGGGTGACTAATCTAAGGATCCACGTCGCGAGCACCACTTTTCACTATCGAAAAGTCTCCTTGAGGTGGAGAAACCTTTACAGCAAAAGATTCCTCTTTACAGATGTAGAAAAATGATGGAGGAAGCAAAAAAGTCACTCTACAATTTGGCAGCACTTCGTTACTGTACGGAACTGTACCTACACGTGTAACAAGGAGCTCCTTTTATAGGTGAAAAGGACATATTCGCAGTCTGTCCAGTCACGTACCAGTCGACTGCCCCTAGGGCAGTCGACTGGCCCGGCATTAAATGTAGGACCGGTGCCGTCGATAGAGGGGGGGGGGTGAATATCGACCGTGAAAACTTTTCGGAAATCTTTCGGATCTTTCGTTCTAGACTTAGAGTGTTAGCGCAGTGGAAAATAAATAGAACGAAGAAAAGCAATACAAAGGACACGCGGGATTTTTACTTGGTTCCCGACCCCCCAGGGTCAGTACATCCAAGGCCTATGCACGGGAACGCCCGTCCACTATTGGTCTCCTTTCCGGACTTTCCGGAGGCGGAGAAACCCGACTTACAGTGCAATATTACAAGCAATAATATAGAAATTAAGTACAGTAATTTAAAAAGCAAACCAACGAAACCAAGTTTGAAGCTCGGCCGATCTGGACCTCCGAAGTGCCGCGCACCTCCTCCTGGAGCCTCCCGGTCATAGAGCCTTGTTTCTAGCGCGTTGTCGTCGGTCAGAAAGCTTGGGATGGTACTTAGCAGTTGTGTCTGAAGCTGAGGGGTCGAAGCCCCTTATATAGGCCTCCTGGGGGCGCCCCGGACGCTGGGGGCGCCCCGGAAGACTCGGTCAACACTTATCCTTGCGCCTACCTTGCCGCAGGGGATAAGATCTTTGACCAGGGGCGCCCTGGATGCTCCGGGTGCCCCCGTGGAGGCTTATCCTGTGTTCTGGCTTCGAAACAGCAAAACAGCCACTAATCAGGGCGCCCCGGACGCTCCGGGCGCCCCGGTTGACACCTGTCACCCTGCTTCACGAAAACTGCCATTTTACTACTGCCTGGGGGCGCCCTGGCTGCATGGGGGCGCCCCCAACACTGGGGGCGCCCCCAACACTGGGGCAGCACCCTGCATTAACACTGCAAGGCTTGCTTTGTCTCCGATTCTCGTTACCTGCATGATACACAAACACAAAGCATATATGCATATAATATTAAGCTTAAGGACTTGGTTCGGACTTCGGATTTGCTCGAAACCCTAGGTCGAACCGGCACAAGTTCCCATCCCCGAGAACTCGCCCTTCACCTACTCCTTTCAGGAGACGGTTGCCACCCAGCCCTTCGGGTGGACTTTTACTTAGCTTCCGATTACTCCGGATCTCGAGACGCCCATACCTTGACTTGTCTCTACTCCTGTCCTTAGTCATCGCTCAGCTAAGTTGCTTAGTCCCTCGGACCAAGTCTTCATTTCCTAGCAGTCCTTCGCCAGGTGCCTAGCAGCCCTTTGCTAGGTCTTTGTTACCAAGCGGTCCTTCGCCTGGTGCCTAGCAATCCTTCGCTAGGTCTTCTATGCCTAGCAGCCCTTCGCTAGGTGCCTAGCAGCCCTTCGCTAGGTCTTAGGGTTATGATAACTAGCAGCCCTTCGCTAGGTGCCTAGCAGCCCTTCGCTAGGTGCCTAGCAGCCCTTCGCTAGGTCTTTAGGGTTCCGATGCCTAGATTAACTAGGACTTTTCTTCAACTCAGATTACTTCACTTTTGCTCCCTTTTGTCTATTCATTGTATCACTGACTTAAGTGTATTGTCAAACATTAAAACACTTAAAGAGAAACATCATTGATGCATCTTGCACCAACAATCTCCCCCTTTTTGATGTTTGACAATATCTTAAGTTAGATTGGTTTAAGGGGCTGACTTATCATCTTTGGGGAAAAATTGACTATGGTTTTGAACATAAAAATAAGAAAAAAATTCTAACTTAAGCATACCTCTCCCCTTTGTCATACATCAAAAAACACAAGAAAATGCTTGCACCAACGATGAGAAATTTTGGTTCGTTTTGAAAATACTTGGTGCAGAATTTTTGAAAGCATTATATTTTGAATGATATATTGCGAAAAAAAATGTAATTTTTTGAAAATATAAGTACCTTTGAAATTGAATTTTTGAATAATTAAGTACTTTTGGAAAATGCATAACTTTTGAAAGAATGTTATTTTGGAAAATATAAATGTTATTCCTATTTTGCAAGTACTAACTGTTTTTCAAAAATAAGTGTTTTATGAAACATAATATTTTTCAAGGTCAAGTAAATATTAGTAGAATTTTGAAAAAAGATGATAGTATTTTTGAAATAATATTTGGCTTTGAAAGACATAATTACTTTTGAAAACATAATATTTAACATTATTTGGTTAATTTTCCAGTCTGACACTATCCTGGGAACCCTTGTTGACTACAAGGACATTTTCCTAAGTGTCCTGGAAGTTTTCCAACCCAAGTAAATATTATATAAAAAATTTCGTAAGTCATAGAATAATAGGATGTAAGTTAATTTTGAAAAATGTAAAGATTCTAAAGTGATAATACTTGATTTGGTTTATCTTCCAGTCTGACACAATCATAGGAAACCTTGTTGACTACATGGACATTTTCCTAAGTGTCCTGGAAGATTTTCCAAGCTCAAGATATTATTTCAAATTAAAAAAAACCAGATGAATTTTTAAAAATAATAGTAATTTTTTTTTTAAATTTGATACTATTTTGAAAGAATACTTATGTTTTCAACAGGATTTGAAAATACCACGCATGAAAACATTTGATATATTTAATAATTCTTTTAATTTGATCTCCCCCTAAACTTGACCTAGTCCTGGGAAGCTTGTTAACCACAAGTACTCTTCCTCTAAGTCTTAAGGGTTGACTCAAATTAAGGAAATTATTTAATAATTTCAAAACAATTAATTGAACAAAATTGTTTCAGAAGTTTGATTTAGACTCCCCCTAAATCTGACACGTCCTAGGAGTCCATGTAGATTATGAAGTGGACTTTCCTCTGTGTCTTTAGGGTTTATCAAAATCAAACAAGACAGGTAAATTTTGCAACATAAATCTCCCCTTTTTTTCGAAAAACACATGTGATAATGATTTAAAGCTCAATTTTCAAAAAGTATTTTCAAATAATAGTAATTTTTAAAAAAAATGAAAAGTACTCCCCCTGTACCTGATACCGTTTGACTCTATCCAAGTGCCTTAAGGAACTTTAGTGTTGTCCTAAGAGGCTTGTGTCTAATTGAGTGAGTCAAACAAATTTTTGAAAAGATATATTTTTGAAAAACGTATAATATATATAATCAAACAGACAAACATGAATTCCATAAAAACATTATTATGTTGAAGCACTATTTTGAAAATATATTTTTATGAAAATATTCTAATAATTTTGAAAAATAATTTTGAAAAATATTTTTCAATTCATTAGTCCTTAACATCTCACCCATTTTAAATGTATTAATACAACAAGCATAGTTGCCTTATAGGTGTATTGTGAGATGCTTGATTTATTTTTCTTAATTTATTAACTCTAAGAATTAATTGAAGCTTGTGTTAGATTTGAATTTAACAAAGAATAATTTGAATTTGAAATTCAAAAATTGGCTTCCAGGTCTTGGCGAGGCACTAGGCCTTCTTTGGCCGAAGCCTTATGGGATCATCCACCCTTTCCTTGACAAAACCGTTTAATGAAGTTTCATTTTCAAAATTAATCTTTGAAAAAGTTCTGGTCTAACTAGTTTGGGTTTTGGATCGGTAGCTTCGGCTAGTTTCACCAGTCTAAAGAGACCAAGTGAACTTGATCTTATTAGAATTGGCTTCCCTAACGTACTATCATCTCACCGCCACCCAATACTAGGTTGATCAAGTTTCAATTATTCTTTTTCCTATAGCCGTTCTAATATATGCATAAAATTTAAATATGCATGACATGTCATATATTTTAAAGGAATAGCAAATGCATGTCATGGCAGTTATGCATGAGTCAAACAAGTCAAATAATTTTATTTAAGTTTCTAAAATGTATCAAATTCCCGATTTGATACATGTCGAGTGAACCCGCGAATATGTCAACCCACTTTGACATATTTAATGTTATTACTTTTAATTGTTACACTTTGGGTAAAATTTTACTTTAGTTTGAGTTTAAGATTTTAGTTGGATTCAGGTTAATTACGAATTAATTGAGGTTGAATTAATTAATTGATTAGGATTAATATTGAAGTTTTTAATTTTAATTCAACTTAATTTTACTTTGAATTTAATCAGAATTATTTGAATTAATTCGAATTTAATTGAATTTAATTGAATTGTTTGAATTAATTCGAATTTAATTGAATTTAATTGAATTATTTGAATTAATTCGAATTTAATTGAATTTAATTGAATTATTTGAATTAATTCGAATTTAATTGAATTATTTGAATTAATTTGAATTTAATTGAATTTAATTGAATTATTTGAATTTAATTGAATTATTGAATTAATTTGAATTTAATTGAATTATTTGAATTATTCGAATTTAATTGAATTATTTGAATTAATTCGAATTTAATTGAATTTAATTGAATTATTTGAATTAATTCGAATTTAATTGAATTATTTGAATTAATTTGAATTTAATTGAATTTTTTAGTTTAAATTTAATTAGGATTTAATTTGAATTAATTTGAATTAATCTGAATTATTTAGGATTTAATTGAATTAATTTGAATTATTTGAATTAATTCGAATTTAATTGAATTTAATTGAATTATTTGAATTAATTCGAATTTAATTGAATTTTTTAGTTTAAATTTAATTAGGATTTAATTTGAATTAATTTGAATTAATCTGAATTATTTAGGATTTAATTGAATTAATTTGAATTATTTGAATTAATTCGAATTTAATTGAATTTAATTGAATTAATTCGAATTTAATTGAATTCAATTGAATTATTTGAATTAAATTAATTTAGATTTAATTTAGGATTTAATTTGAATTAATTTGAATTTAATTAGGATTTAATTTGAATTAATTTGAATTGAATTAATTTAGATTTAATTAATTTAGATTTAATTCGGATTATAATGATTAATTAATAATTGTGGGTTTAAATTCATCATTTTCATTATTTCAAAAATTTCTTCTTCATTTTTATCTTTCTTTTCAAGTTTTTCTAATAATTTTGATTTATTTGAATTTTTGTAATTTTCATTAATTAGGGCCTTTATCTTAGAAAATTCTATATCCTCCTCAATATTAGATTTTTCAATATCCTCACAGTAGGTGGAGTAAATTGGGCCACTAGTTAAAGTTTTATAGTAATATTCAATATTATCTATGATTAAGTTATTATTTAGGAGAATTTTATCTTCAAAATTATCCTCAGATATCTTTTCAATATTTTCAACATTAATCTCTAGATTATCTTTAAGATTTTCAGAATTAATTTCTGAATTAATCTTGAGATTTTCAGGATTAATTTCTGAAATTATCCCTAAGATATTCAAATTTGAATTCAGATTTATCCTTAGGATTTTCAAATTTGAATTCCGAATTATCCTTAGGATTAATTTTGTCTGAATTAAGATTATCAGAAATAATTTTGTCAGAAGAATTATCAGATTCAGATAAATTATCAGAATTAATATTTTCAGAATTAATATTAGAAATTTCTGAATTGATATTCTGAATTAAACAATTAATTTCTGATATTTTAATTGTATTCACATTTTATAATTTATCATGCAAAATATTTAATCTACTATGCAGTAAATTTAATTTTTCAGAAAAATTAACTGAGTTATCTAAGGACAGTGCAGGAAATTGTACTACTTTTGGAATGTAAATCTTACGTACCTTCGCCGGACATTTGTTTTTGAAATGCCCGTATTTTTCGCACTTGAAGCATCTGATATGGCTTTTGTCCCTCCGGTTTCCTGGCGCTGGTGCCTCCTTCGCCACCGGTGATGTAGACCGAATCTTACGAGTAGGGCACTGATTTTTGTAGTGCCCTCTCTCCCTGCACGTGAAACAAATAATATGCGATTTAAAATTAGACATTAAAAAAATGTACCTGATTCACCCCTGGGCTCCCCCTCAACTCCTGGCGTCTTTGCTCCGTCGGCGGTTAGTCCGGTGAAGAGCGGCTCTACTCTGATACCAATTGTAGGACCGGTGCCGTCGATAGAGGGGGGGTGAATATCGATCGTGGAAATTATTCGCGGAAACTTCGTAGAAAACTTTAGTTCGTTCTGGACTCAGGGTTAGTAGCAGCGGAAAACAAACAGAACGAATAAAACAAGGACACAGCGGGATTATTTACTTGGTTCCCGACCCCCCAGGGTCAGTACGTCCAAGGCCTATGTACTCGGCGTGAGTCCACTATTGGTCTCCTTTCCGGAATTTCCGGAGGCGGAGAAAACCCGTCTTACAGTGTACAATTACAAGCAATAATAATTTGAAAGTTAAGTACGGAATAACTAAAAGCAAACCGAACAAGAATCTGAAACTTGGCCGATCTGGACCTCCGAAGTGCCGCGCACTTCCTCCTGGAGCCTCCCGGTCGTAGAGCCTTGTTTCTAGCGCGTTGTCGTCGGTCGGAATGATCAGAATCGCTCTGGAATGTTGTGTCTGAAGCTGAGGGGTCGAGGCCCCTTATAAAGGCCTCCTGGGGGCGCCCCGGACGCTGGGGGCGCCCCGGAAGACTCGGTCAACTCTTATCCTTGCGCCTACCTCGCCGCAGGTGATAAGAACTTTGACCAGGGCACCCCGGACATCCCGGGCGCCCTCTGGAGCGCTTATCCTTTGCTTCTGGCTTCGAAACAGCGAAGCAGCCTTTTAGTACTACCTGGGGGCGCCCCCAGCACTGGGGGCGCCCTGGTCATGGGGGCGCCCCCCCTGCTGGGGGCGCCCTGGTGCATGGGGGCGCCCCCACTGCTGGGGGCGCCCTGGTTAGGGCTTTCAGCAAGCTTCTCTATTTTCCAAGCTTGGTACCTGCAAGATATACAACCACGAAACATAGATACATATAGTAGTGGTCTTAAGGACTTGGTTCGGACTTCGGATTTGCATGAAACCCTAGGTCGAACCGGCACGAGTTCCTATCCCCGAGAACTCGCCCTTCACCTACTCCTTTCAGGAGACGGTTACCACCCAGTCCTTCGGATGGACTTTTGCTTAGCCTCCGATTACTCCGGATCTCGAGACGCCCAAACCTTGACCCGTCTCTACTCCTGTCCTTAGTCATCGCTCAGCTAAGTTGCTTAGTCCCTCGGACCAAGTCTTCATTTCCTAGCAGTCCTTTGCCAGGTGCCTAGCAACCCTTCGCTAGGTCTTTGTTACCAAGCGGTCCTTCGCCTGGTGCCTAGCAATCCTTCGCTAGGTCTTCTATGCCTAGTAGTCCTTCACTAGGTGCCTAGCAGCCCTTCGCTAGGTCTTAGGGTTACGATACCTAGCAGCCCTTCGCTAGGTCTTTAGGGTTCCGATGCCTAGATTAACTAGGACTTTTCTTCAACTCAGGTTACTTCACTTTTGCTCCCTTTTGTCTATTCATTGTATCACTGACTTAAGTGTATTGTCAAACATTAAAACACTTAAAGAGGAACATCATTGATGCATCTTGCACCAACACAGTGGCCTCCATTGCAATTCGATAAGTGATGCGAATAAGTCTGCGCATCGGCTCTGAGTGCCTTCCTCCCCATCGGATGGGCTTGTTCTGCAGATCACTGGGTCAGAAAAGACTATAGGAAATTATTGAAGAGCGTGTGTACTTCCCCATCGGAAGTCACATAATTGGAAATAGTTTTCTTAGTGTTGTGTAATGGTAAACACTTAGATGCGAATAATAGTATTCTCCCCATCGGAGTCATTGCTATTATTCTGCAGGGCCGAAGTGAACCAACTATTAATTTTACTTGTCAAAAAATTAGGTTGACAAGATAGTAAGATTAATGGGTAAAACCTCCTCTTACAAATGTGGAAATTCGTATATGTCCACACCATAGTGGCATGCGAATTTCTCGGTGTGTAGAGGTGTTGGTTGATTTCAAAAATTTATTGTTTTGAGGAATCAATTTATTTTCGAATTCTAAAGTAGTGTATGTTGTGATTCTCAGGATTTTCAAAATGGCCTTTAACCCATTAACAACCATACATAAGGAGAACAAACTTACGGGACCCAATTACATTAACTGGAAAAGAAACCTAGGCATTGTCCTTATTGCTGAAGAGTACAAATATGTGCTCTTTGAGGACTGCCCCGAAAGGCCTAGCGAGAACTCTAGTGAAGAGCAGAGGGAGCACTTTAAGAAGTGGGTCAAGGAAGATGAGATGGCGCGGTGCTACATGTTGGATCAGAGTAAATCGATAGAGGGGGGGGGGTGAATATCGATCTTAAAATTTTCGGATAAGTAGAGTGATTACGTAACAAAAAACAAAAAAATAATCGCTAACACAAGTTCTTTTTACTTGGTTTGGAGTTTCGGTCGACTCCTACTCCAAAGCCCATGGTCCTTGACCATTTACGTTGGGCAATTCTATATTCGTAAAGATCTTTTACAGGTAAAAGTATAGATATAGAATTGAAATTGAAAGTACAACACTTATCGTAATTTAAATGTTACCGACGCCTGAGGTGAATGAAAGTTCGGAGCAGCGGGTCGTCGTCGGCGCTTGAATCGCGAGGTTGGAGCTTGTCGGAGCGTAGCGCTTGAACGAAAGTGTTGAGAGCGATGTGATCGAGATGTCTTGGAGACTTAGGGGTGAACCCCCTTTTATAGTCGACTCCTGGGCGCTTGTATTGAAGAGGACGCCTGACACGTGGCCTCTCCTGCGCGAACTCTAATCCGTAGGCTCGGTCAGCGCTTATCCTCTTCAATGAGGTGCCTGAGCTGACTGGGGCGCCTGTATGGACATAGGCGCCTAGCTTGACTTGGTCCATAGGCTTTGTGGCAGTTTGCTTCGATGGCTTTGAAATAGCCTTGCACTGGGGCGCCTGTATCAATACAGGCGCCTAGCCCAGTGGGGCGCATCACTCCATTGAGGCGCTTGAACTGCAGAAACACTGTCCCTTCATTTCCTACAACCAAGGTTAGTTCCAAAACACAAGAAGCAAATAAAATAATAAGTTTAGACCATTGTTTACAGCCTTAGTTGTCTTGGTTCTGACTTTGGGTCTCCCAAATGGAACCCTAGGTCGAACCGACGCCTAATATTCCCTCTACGGGGAACGCATCCTCACCTACTCCTCTCGGGAGAATTTATCTTTTTACCAACCGGCTCCCCCGGTTGGACTTTTGCCCAGCATCACTCACCAGGTCTTCGGTGCCCAGTCCTGGACTAGGTCTTCGTGCCCAGCTTCACTCACCAGGTCTTCGATGCTCAGTCCTCGACCAGGTCTTAGTGCCCAGCTTCACTCACCAGGTCTTATTGCCCAACTTTAGGTCAGGACTTAGTTGCCCAGCCCACGACCAGGACTTAGTGCCCAATTCAAATGAAGTATCAAACTCCTCTAAACTAGTGTAGCATAAAGTAACTCGAGTCGTCTTCCAACGAATGTAGTTGATGCATGATAAACCTTAGGATCATATGTTATTGCTTTTGGGTTTTGGATATGAAAATGGGGTTTGGATTTGAATGTTAATACTACGAAAAGAAATAGCAAAGCAGGTATGAAATCTAGTTCTAATTAAGGAAAGCCAATGCAGATAAGAAAATCTAAATTAACCTAACTACAATTGCAGAAAAGAAAAGGACAACTTGAAATTAAGCATCAACAAAACTAAACATGGAACAAAAACCTACAGCATTAAATAAATCTAATCTAACCTAACTTGATTGCATTTAAATGAATACATGAACATAAAGCAATTAAAAGAGGCAAGACAAGCAAGAAGTAAGCCAAACAGAACACATGGAATTAAACCTAACTATAGAAGCATTTTGTCAAACAACTTGTAAGCATTACTCATAATAACATGATTGCGTGCAATTCTAAAATATGGAAGAACAATTCAATACAAACATTCCTCAATTGACACAAACTTTCTACACATAGCAAACATTCAAGATTAAGCACAGAAACACAATAAGATATCGCCAATCAACACATAGCAACTCAACTACATGAAATAATCTAACACAAGGAAATCAACCAAGTGATGAATGGAGCTGTTGGCTGTGAAGAGTAAGCTCCGAATCTGACGAAGGTTGAATGAGGAGGAACTGAATTCAGAAAATTAAGCTGCTGTGAAGTAATTGCTGGGAAAGAAATCTGCTAAAATTGAAGCTGTGAATGCTAGAAATCTGTGAAGCATTGATCGCTGTGAAAGAACTGAAGCTACTGCTGGATGCTAATGAAGATGAACAAAGCTGTGAAGGAATTGATCTGTTGGAACTCGGCCCGTGAAGAAATTTCTGTAAACAGAAATGTTGTAAAGAAGAAGCTGCGAAGGAAAAGATGTTAAGAAATAAATGCTGAAGAAAAGCTATGAAGAATTGGATCGCTGGCGGTGAAGTGGATCGTCGCTTCCCTCAACCCGAGAGAAAGCTGGCGGTGGAGATGTGGATGATCGGCGGTGGAGTGGAGAAGAAACTGTGAAGGAACCCCCTTCGAGCAATCCTCCTTGCGTCCGGATGAAGAAGGAAGGTGGTGGAGATGGATCGTCACTTCCCTCAACCCGAGAGAAAGCTGGCGGTGAAGTCAACTAGGGTTCAGACCCGAGTCCTAGCTTGTGGTCGGCGGCAAGATGGAAAGGTGGAGACGATGGTAATGTTAGTGAGAGCCCTAGAGCCAATCATATGATGATTACTTTTTGGACTCATTGTATCATATTCTTGTATATATATATTTCTTATATATAAAGGCATTTCTTATGGTTATTGTACTTATGTGTATTGGTGCCAAATAACTTAGTATAATAACGTCCTTGAGTAGAAGGTTCTTATCTATATCAATCGATTAGTTGAATCGATAGTGAGATGATATAAAGAACACTACTCTTAATTATTCCTAGTCAAGTATTAACATTCAAGGACAATGTTAATGCATAGAGACTAGCATGTAGGTCAACATGATGACTTGATGTCACAAGTCATGGATATGAGATATCAAGTTGACACATGGGTATACATTAGAGAATGTATACTGAATGGCCTGCCATGAGAAAGTATCATGGATCGTTATATGAGTGTCATATACTTTCTCATGTGACTATTAGTATGACTATAGTCCTAGACCTGAAGTTACCATAGTTCCCTACATAAGGAGTTACGTACTTTGGCTTCGTCAAACGTCACCCGTAACTGGGTGGACTATAAAGGCGATTACTGGGTTTGTAACAAATTATGCGGAGGGATGTGAGTAACGTAGATGGGATCTATCCCTCCCATATGACGGGAGTGATATCTTCGTTCTTGATAGAGTAAGACCACTAAGTGCATGACCATGCCCAAATAAGTCAATATTAGATATTGAGCTTATTTGATTATAGTGAGTCTACTTGGAGTTCAAGACATATAGATTGATTTGAGGATGACACGGTCTGTGCCTCATGAAAGATCAATCTAGATATCGAGGATAGAAGGACGTTGTCACATATTGTGATGGTCACAATTATTAGTCACAATGGTGATGTTGGATCTCGACATTCTTGTAACTTGGGTAGCAATGATGTGTTGCTAGATACCTCTCATTGCTTATGTCCTTAAATAGGTTTAAGGGCATTGCCAACGTTACAAGAACCTATAGGGTCACACACATAGAGCAATAGATGGAGAACAAGTCCATATGATGGACCGAGAGTAATGAAGTCAAAGTTTGACTTTGGCTAAATATGGAAAGTCCATAAAAGGCAAGTTTGACTTGACTCAAATTAGACAACTTGAGTTGGACTCGAGTTTGATCCAACTGTTGGATGAATATAATCATGGGAGAATAATGAAGTCAAAGTTTGACTTTGGCTAAATATGGAAATTCCATAAGAGGCAAGTTTGACTTGACTCAAGCCACATCACCTTGACTTGACTTGACCAAGTGATGACTTGGCATCATCATCAAGACTAAGTAACCTCCCCATTTGAATTTTGAATTCAAATGGGGGTTACACAAGGTTGTGGCCGGCCACTTAAGACACAAAAGAGAAGTTTTGTGTGTGTGTGTGATCATTCTTCTCCTCCTTGGTTTTGGTTTTTGTTTTTGCTCTCCCTATCCTCTCATCTTGCCGAGACCCCTATTAGTGCTAGCACACTTTTGGGATCTCCTCTCCACTCTCTTGCTTGTGTGGATACTTCTAGAGGGTTGCTACTTTGCATCCTTGAGATCCGACACCAACCGAGGAGCGAGCGGGATTAAACGAGGCACGCACCAAAGGTAAAAAGTTTATTCCTCTTTAGATCTAGGAGTAGATCGGGTTTTGAAGCATGTAAACGAGCACTCGTAATTTTTGAAATGACTTTCTTCGCTCGGATCCTTTCTAATGGGGCTTTCGGGGTTTCCGCGACGCGAAAAAGCGGTTTTCGTGGCCCGAAAAACCCTACAGGTAATCCCCCTCGATGAGAACCCTCCTCGACGAGAACCCCCTCGTGTTTGCGATGGCGTGATGGTGGAGAGTGGATGGAGCTCCGGCCGGCGGCGAGTTGGAGATGGATCACCGGCCCTTGGTGTAACGCCCGTCTTTTTCCCACACCTTACGGTGTGGCGAGAGAGACGGCATTACACTAACATACATACACATACATATGGCATAGGAATATCTTGATGCAGCGGAATCAATTTTTTTCTTCTTACACATGCGTTTTACCATGCAACTATTACCTGAACATATATGTATGCCTTAACTTATCATTCATGAACATGGTAGCATTGTAACTTAGCATATCAAAGCATAGCATTCCGTACTTTATCCATGAGCATCATAAGTAGCAAGTAACTTATCATAAGTGTAGCATAGAATCTAAAAAGGTGTTTTAAAACACAAAACATAATAGAAGAGTCTTGTTCCTCTTTCCTCTGCCATGTCACTATCACACACACACTTTTGGCTCCTCCTGCTGCTTCACCTAGTAACCTCTATTTGCTTGATCTGCGGTATGAGACAATAAGACTATAAGCACATAGGCTTAGTAAGACCTTTTCCTACTCACAAAAATCCATACGTCGCATAACATAAACATAATGCTTAAATCCTACTCATCATAGCATACTTCTTATCATAAACATAAATATAATCATGGCATCATTCTGAACATGAATATAATCATGGCATCATTCTTAACATGAACATAAATATAATCATGGCATCATTCTTAACATGAACATAAATATAATCATGGCATCATTCTTAACAGGAACATAAATATAATCATGGCATCATTCTTAATAGGAACATAAATATAATCATGGCATCATTCTTAACAGGAACATAAATATAATCATTTGCATAAACATACTTGCATTAACATACTTTGCATACACATACTTTGCACAAACATACTTATCATAGCATAATGCATAACATGGATGAATGCATGCGTCAAATGCATATATCATAAGGATGCTTAGTTTGAAATCATACTTTTAAATACTTAAACATAATCATAACATCATTGGGGTCCCCGGCTTGTACCACATACATACATCATAAGTGCGCATCTCTAAGTAAATACGAGGTAGCGAGCCCCGACCTACTAGGGTAGGAACAGCTATGGTAGTTCCAAAAATCGGGGCGTTCTTAAGGTGCCCATCCCTGTTGGACAGCTACGGTAGTCCCAGAACCGTGGACAGCTTCGGTAGTCCAGAACCGAGGCGTTCTTAAGGTGCCCATCCCTTGGACCCTTACTTCGGTCCGGTACAAGCCCATTCTTAAAATAAATTACTTAACATGCTTCATCATTCATAGAACATTCATGGCATAAACAAAATATTGTTTCATGAAACTTGACATAGGAATAGGAACAGCTGCGGTAGTTCCAGAACCGTGGACAGCTTCGGTTGTCCAGAACTGGGGCGTTCTTAAGGTGCCCATCCCTTAGCATGACATAGACATACTTAACGTTTCATCATTCATACTTAACATCATGATGCCTTAAAGGCATGAACATTCATCATCATTCATTATCATCATTCATAAGGTATGTCATGCTTACATCATTTTGTCCTAGGGCCATGGTTATCATTTTCGTTCATCATCCTCATTCCTAAACATGGCATACGTACATATCGTTCATAAAGCATGGCCTACATACTTATCATTCATAAAACATGGCTTACATACATATTGTTCATAAAACATGGCATACATACATATCATTCATAAAACATGGCATACATACATATCATTCATAAAACATGCATGGTCATGGTACCTAGGAAGACAGGCCTAGATCATTTCATACATGATACATTTCCTAGGTTCATGGCACGTGGTCTAAACATATGTGAATCATCATAGCACATGACCTAATATATAAGGTCAGGACACATATTACATGAAGTTAGATTTTAGGTCACATATATGTTCCTACAACATACTTAATCATATACATACATCTTAGTGACCCATAAACAAGTCTCTTTTGAAACTTAACCCAGCCCAAGCCCTAACTTATACCCTTGGCCGAAGGTTCAATAAGGGAAAAGACCCCATCATTCAAGCAACATGCCAAGGTCAATAGGAATGAAAAACCCATACATTCATACAATGTCATAGTAAGTCATTTGACCCCATAATTGGAGCCATCCCTATTCCCTAGCCCTCTTATTTGTCCTTGGCCGAAACCCTAATGGGTCACAAACATATGGAAAAATTCCTATCATACACCATTAAGATCCATTAAATCATAGGAAACCTAATAGCATGCTTGAAAGGTTAAACCTCATCCTATGTTTACCTGGGCCGAAACCCTAGGGAATTTTAGGGTGCCAAAAACTTTCCCTACATCATGATCTATGTCTTATATATCATAATAAAACATTTAAATGCACAAAAGAGAGTTTACATCATCCCTAAACCCATCCACCACCCTTGGCCGAAACCCTAGTGGCTCCCCTTCATGGTTTCCTCAACTTTAAATCTTAAACAAAAGTCTAAATCTTTGTTAAGCATCAAAGAACAATCATACCACAGGTGAGGGGGTCTTACTTGGTTTGTCTTTGATTATCACCTTGAATGGAGAAGCCAAAAGAAAGCTCCTTGACCCTAGGCCTCTCCTTAGCCCTTGTATCCTTGTAGAAGGTCTTGGATCTTCAAGATCAAGTTCCTTTGTGAAACTTTTCCAAGGGAGAGGGGGTCTTGTGGGTTTCGGCTAGGAGAGGGGAAGAAGAAGGAAAGGTGAGGCTTGGTGGATGAAGCGAAGAGGGAATGACTTTCTTAGTTTGTTAAGTTACCATTCCTCTCATTTATACACAATGAAGAGGGGCAAGTGAAGAGACATGGCGCCTCATCTCATGGTGACTCTTCCTTTTCCCTAAGCCTTAACCAAAATCCACTTCATCCTCTACTAGCACTCCCTTGCTAGGTGAATTGGTTAGTACATGCATGGTGGTACCATAGGTCCAAGGTTCAATCCTTGGTGCATGCATTTTGTTTTTATTTTTATTTTATTTTTCCTTATTTCCGAAAATTCCCCTAAAATTCACCCATGATCATGCTAATATTCCTAATTAAAACCCATTTATATTTATATTAAATTTTTCCTAAAATCCACTAATAACCATGGTACTAGAAAAACCCATTAGTACTTAGCTTCTCAATTTAAATGGGAAAATTATGGACAACTAGACTAAGGTTCATACTAGTATCTCTAGGCTCCTTCAAAACTATTTAGACATGATCAATATTTTAAAGAAAATATTGAGAAGATTTTCCGGGTCGTTACACTTGGTGGAGGTGGATGATCTGAGTCGGGAACCCCCCGTTTGCCTCGTCTGTGTGTCGCCTCTGCCCTTTTGTTTGTTTGGCCCGGCATTTGGGTTTAGACCAGACTTGGGTTCGGTCCAGTCAAGCCAACAGTTGGGTTCAATCAGCCAAGCCCAGCAATTAGGTTCACAGCTTAATCAGAACAAGCCCTATCAGCCCAGCTCATGTTTGACCTAGCATTTGGGTTCATACCAGACTTGGGTTTGGTCCAGTCAGCCAAGCCAGAGCTCACAGCTCAGAAGAAAATTAGCAACGGACGGTTGAGATCAATTTGGCTTCATCCGACGGTCGGATCTCTTCAGATCTGAACCAAACTCCACAGATCCCAATCAATGGTCCTGATTTACCTATCCCCAGCTCGGATTAACCAGATCAGTGGTGGATGGTCCAGATCTTCCCTTTTCTTGAATGGATGGTCTAGAACATCTTGAGCTTGATCCAACAGTCAGATTACTTCTGATTTGGCTGAAATTTTCAGATCTTGATCTATGGTCATGATTGATTCTATCTTGAACTCGGATTGACCAGCAGTTGACCGATGGCTCAGATCTAGCCGTTCTCTGGAATGGACGACTCCTATTAATCCGATGCTTGATCCCTTTGATCTGAATCCAATGTTGACTCAAGTCTGACCCGATTTGATCGAGGTCCATGATCATTTGAAGCCTACAAAATGATATTCAAATTTAGTGTCAAAAAATATCCCAAATATACACAAATTTGAATTAAAAGCCAAAATAGAGGAAATACATGAACCCTAATACAATTGCAAACTTAAGCATATAAAATGTGGATCAAACATAGATTTTAGAGCCTAAAATAATCAACAAAATGGTGGTTATCAACTCCCCCACACTTACTCTTGGGCGTCTCGCACAAGCCAACTAGTAAACTAAGGATGTATCCCCCTAGATTATTCTCAATCATAGTTAGAAGCAATTGAAAGGAAATTACCTAGGGTTGTCAATTCTCAAAAATCTAAGCTCAATGGACTAGAGACTTGTCATTAAATCAACAACTTAGCATTTTCATCCTTTATGATTCATTGAGATGAATTTAACTCACTAAACCTTTCAAGAGAAGTTTTGGTGGCTCTCTTCTTGAGTTCTAAGTTCATGATGAAAGTGGAGCTCACTCAAACACACATGCTTTTTGCACTACCATAGGCTTGCTTGTTATCTACTCTCCACCGTTATTCATGATTCAGATCCACATCTACAAAAGCTTTATTAGAACATGTTAAAGAAGATATATGCAATGATAGAGATGAAATAGAAAATTGAGGGACTTGATACTTATGACTCACGATAAAGAAAATAAAGAATATGATATGACAAAAAGATATGGCAAAGCAAAGAAAATAATATGATAAGGAAACATGGAGAAGAAATATAGCATGATAAGAAAATATGGAAAAATTAAGGAAAATGGACGACTTGAACACTCAAAAATGTATCTCAATGCACTTTGCCCATTTCTTTTGAGTTATCTTGCATGTATCATGGTTGTGGTGGAGTAGGAATTGATGAACTGCGAATTTTTTTTTCAGCTGCTTTTTTTTCCAATGATTCAGCTACTCCATAGCTTCACTTCTTCATAACTGGAGCTTTTCATGATAATTGAGAACTAAGTACTCCACTTATACACTTTTAGCTCTTGTAACCCACTTGGCACATTTTTGCTTGTTGGTTGCCAAAAATTTCAATTGTCCTCAAAATTTGATAATATGCTTGCATCCTCCCCCACACTTAAACTTTTGTCCATCTCGGGCAAAATAACATTAAGAAACATTAAGGTATCCACGTCCATGCAAAATATTATGATGAACATGAAAAAGAGGGAAAGGAAATATGGAATAAGAGTGTATCATCAAGGAAATTGCAAAAATGATATAAGAAAAGAAACAAAGTGATTTACCTCTATAAATGTGGTTCAATCATAAAAATATAGCTTTGAAAGAACCTAAGCAAGTTCTAGAGTACAATCACATGTGTGTATCACAAAAATTTGGCCAATTCCTCACTAGGTAAAAAGAATTCATCTCAATTCATCAATTTAGAATCCAATACTAAGAAGTACTAAAGCATCCAAGAATTTTCATCCAATGGCTTAAATCCTAAGTTTTGACAACCAAATTTAATTTACTTTCAAAGGACTTTAAAACGATATAAGAAAATCTAGATGGATACATTTATTCCTAATCATGCAAGAAGTAAAATGCCAAAAGGGATAAAATGGTATCTACAATGACTTTTATGCATTTTAAACCATCTATGCATTTATTAGTAAGAACATCACTCAACAGGAAACATTTATTGCATTGACAACTATAAAATGATATTTACAATGACATAAGAGTGTGAGAAAGTTAAATACTCCCCTTCAAATTGGGTAGAGAGCATGGAGCATCCATCTTGGGAGAACTATCCTCATGTGATCAACCTCATAATGGATATATTTCTCCCTTATTAATTTTGCACAAGCATCTTCCGGTGGTCGAAGACGATTCAGGTATAAAATCCACTTTAGAGGTGAAGTGCTACTAGTCAGAATAAAAGCAACTCCTCCCTCTTGATGCTTTTTGGAAGTCCTTCCAGGAGGTTGGAGTCTGTTCAGATGGAGCACCCACTCCAGAAGTCTTCGGGACCCTGCAAAATCATGTAATACCTCTCTCAAGCGTGCAGGGTAAGAAAGAAGTGTAATACCATCAATCTCTATATAAAAAGAATCAAGGTATGCATCACATCCAATGAAATCTATCTTGGGTACCTCTATTAGTTTTTCACCGTCAATATCTGCATAGGATGTGTCAAGTAATTCATCAGTACCAATAAAATCAACACTAGGTACCTCCATGAATTTTTCACAATCAATTTCTAAATAAGATGTATCAAGACATGCATCACAACCAATACAATCAACATTGTGTATCTCTAAGTAATTTTCACAATTATTTTCCACAAAGGATGTATCATGAATATCATCACAACAAGCAAACTCAACACTAGGTGTGTCCAAACATTCACCACAATAAACAGAATCAATTTTAGGTGCCTCTACAGGTTTTTCACAAACAATTTCTATAGAAGATGTGTCAATAAATTCATCACAACAAACAACATCAATTTTAGACACCTCTAAGAATTTTTCACAATCATCATTTATATGAGATGTATCATAACATGCTTCACATTCAACAAATTCAACACTAGGTACCTCTATGAATTTTTCATAATCAAATTCTACAAAATATGTATCCATAAGTGTATCACAAACAATAAAATCAGTTTGAGGTACCTCTATGCAATTTTCAAAAGTAATAGGAGGAATACTTACCTGATCGTGCTAAAGAATACCTGGAGGTTCTACAAGAGTAGATGTAATTATTGGCTCCTCCTGGTAATGTGTAATCTCCTCTTCAGGTTCAGGTTCAGGTTCTGGTGGACACTCAACTGAAACAGGTAATTCTTGGGTTCTTGCTTCCACCATGCAAGTCCCTACACTTTCATACTGTTCCTCTGAATTTTCTAATGTATCAGTTAATGGTGGTGGTCCCTGGGGCTCTGTGCAATCCCCTACACCGATGGAATCATCTCCTATGCATGCTTCTTCAGTAGTATCTGCCACAACAATATTAGAAAAATTAGGACCATCAATAACACTATCATCACAAAATAAAAGATGAGAAGGGTCCTGTGGAGCTTCAGAAACAAATTTAAGGCTGTCACATGCTTTCCCATCCATCTCCTCCAATGCCTCTGTCTCTACTGCATCTTCAACCTTATCTGAGCTAAAATCCCCTCCTACTATGTCAAGTGAAACATCATCAGCAATAAACTCTGCCTCAACAACTTCATCTGACATATCCATGCTAATGCTAGGAGGATCCTCTCCATGCCCCTCAGAATTAAAAGTGGCTTGAGAAGATAATTGTCCTGATCTTTGGGCTTGTATTTGCTTCACTTGATTAACCAATTATCCAAGGCGTCTTTCACACTCTTTAAGATGAGAATAGAGTTGTTGGGGCTAATTATAAGGTTGAAAAGGCTGATCAATTTGCTGAAAATTATCTTGACAACTTAGTTGAAGTTTCTGAAAATTATGGTTCTGAGAACTCTGATCCTGGAATTGAAAACTCTGAAATGGAGGCTGAAAATTCTGATCGTGTGGTGGAAAATATTGCTGTGAAGGTTGAAATCCACTTTGATTTTGACATTGGAAAGTCTGAAATGGTTGGAACCCCTGCTGAAAATTTTGACTTGGTTGAAAGGATAGCTGATCTTGCTGAAATTGTGGCTGAAATTGATCATTTGGGTGCTGAAAATTCTAGGCAGCCTGCTGTAAATTATTATAGAGCTGTGAATGTTGTTGGAACCCTTGACAGACTTGCAGGTTTTGTTGAAATGGTTGAAAATTTTGCTGAAGATTTGAATTGCAACCTTGCTGAAAATTCTGGAATTGTGGTTGAAATTGCTGTGGTGGCTGATTGAAAGGTTGGTTCTGCTGAAAGTTAGAATAGGGCTATTGGAAATCTTGATTTGGCTGCTGAAATTGTTGGAAAGGCTGACTTGGCTGAAAATTTGAGTAGGACTGCTGAAAACTCTAAAATGGAGGTTGTCTGTGTTGTGGGGGTTGTTGTGAATTAAAATGATTCCCCCAACTCGAATTGCATGTAGATGAATAATTATTGGGTCTTTGTTGGAATTTCAATTGCTTCACCCAAAACTTTAACTCTAACAGTGCACTTTTGATCTCTGATTGTTCAGTTGAAAACATTTTGAACTGGCAGTCCTGTCACAAAACAAACAAAATGGCAGCAACCGTATACAAAAGATAAAGCAATCAAGAATAGAATCAAAGGATATAATTATCAAGCACCACTACATTCCCCGGCAACGGCGCCAAATTTGATGACCGCGTGTGTCGTACCGCGCGTATCAAATACAATTGAAGTATCGAACTCCTCTAAACTAGTGTAGCATAGAGTAACTCGAGTCATCTCCCAACGAATGTAGTGTTGGATCGAGAGAATACGATAGAGGGGGGGTGAATATCGTAAAACTTTTTCGGATATAATTTTAAGAGAATGAGTAGCGGAAATTAAAAATACAAACACGAACACAAGGATTTACTTGGTTCGGAGTCACGGTCGGCTCCTACTCCAAGGCCCACGGTCGTTGACCGTTTACTGTGGGCAATTCTATATGTGCGCAAATGTTTACAGAAAAATATTACAGTTGAGTACAGTAAACTAAAATTTAAATTCTTCATTACCGACGCCCGGTGTGGATCGTGCTTCTGAGCAGAGGGTCGTCGTCGGTGCTTGAATCTCGAGATGGAAGGTTTCCGGAGTAGAGCGCTTGAGTCGAAGAACATATTGGCGTTGGAAGAATTGTTTCAGAAGCCTTGGGGGTCGAGCCCCTTATATAGTGCACCTGGGGCACCCGGGACGTTAGGGGTGACCTCCACGTGTCTCCCGATCCGCAAACCCTCATCCGTAACTCGGTCAGCCCTTATCCCTCCAGGATCGGGCTCGGGGTTTGACGGGGGCGCCCGGGAAGCAGGGGGGCGCCCGGGTTGACTCAGTCTGCGGGCTTCTCGCTGGCTTGAACTCTATCTGCTTCGTTGGCTTGGACCTAGGGCGTCCGAGGCATCCGGGGCGCCCGGGAGCATGGGGGCGCCCGGGAGCAGTGAGCTTCCGAAGCGTTTTCTTGCTAACTCTTGTTTGGCTTTGACTTAGGGCACCCGGGACCTCCCGGGCGCCCAACCCAGCTGCTGCCCCTCTCCTTTGGGGCGTTCTGAGCTACAGAAACTCGTTCCTTCGGTCCTGCATCCAGGGTTAGTACTAAACAAAATAACGCAAGCATGTTAGTGAATTTTACAGCCGTAGCTATCTTGGTTCTGACTTTGGGTCTCCAAAATGGAACCCTAGGTCTAACCGATGCCTACTATTCCCTCGACGGGAAACGCGTCCTCACCTACTCCTCTCAGGAGAATTTACCTGTTGCCAACCGGCTCCTCCAGTTTGACTTTTGCCCAGCAGTCCTTCGCCAGGTGCCTAGCAGTCCTTCGCCAGGTCTTCAGTACCAAGCAATCCTTCGCCTGGTGCCTAGCAATCCTTCGCTAGGTCTTTCGACTCCTAGCAGCCCTTCGCTAGGTGCCTAGCAGTCCTTCGCCAGGTCTTAGGGTTTTGATGCCTAGCAGTCCTTCGCTAGGTGCCCAGCAGCCCTTCGCCAGGACTTTGTTTCCTGGCAGTCCTTCGCCAGGTACCTAGCAGCCCTTCGCTAGAACTTTGTTTCTTGCACACTCAGTGAACACATTAGATCACAAATAGGACTTAACTTTGAATCCTTTATCAATATCAAAACAAGGTTCGATATGGTGCTTCCTGCACCAACAATCTCCCCCTTTTTGATTTATGGCAACACAATTCAAAGTTAAGTAAAAACTTATAACAGTTAATAACAGAATGAAGTATAGTAGTTATGAACAGAATAGATTTGAAAAAAATCTGTTATTTCTCATACTCCCCCTAGAACCCTGAATACTTATGTCATAACATACTTAACCTTAACTTTGACCTTTTCTCCCCCTTTTGTTAGTGATATGAGAGAAGTGTCCTAAGGCAATCGCCTTATGATGTAAACATTTATTTTAATAAATGATAATTCACTATTTGAGTATACATGTTTTGTGTATTTGATTGGGATCTTGAACTCATCTACTGAATGTCCGCAATACAACTCACAGCATAAGAGAATTTGTGATGGGATCACAACTAGTGATTATCTCTAATGTGCAATTGTGAAGTATTGAAATTATCCCTAGTCGATGAATTGATAAAAACGGACACTATCAATTCTGTTGAGACTAGCATGGGTTATTCTCTAATCAGCTGATTCTCACTAGCTGGTGACATTGGGATGTCCGGAGATAAACATGGATGCTAGTTAAGGGAACTAGTTCATTGGAGTGACTAGCTGTAAGACTTCATATGGGAATCTACATGTAGATATGTCAATGAAGATCTTACTGCGGCTTAAGTGCGATGTTCCTTTGACTTGCGGTGTTCAAGTCATCTTGGTCATGGAGACTTATACTTTGACATCTTAAGCAAGCATCTCTAAGGAGGTGTGGACCCAGGATGATTGGGTATAAGCCGAAGTGCCCGAAGATGTTTGAACAGCCTACAAAGGATTCACCACTCCTTGCGAGGAGATGTATACCCAGGCCTATCGTCGGATTGTTACTCAAAGCCTCTGGCCAGAGCATATCATGTTAAGAGTGCGAGTCTCTTAAATACATGAGAGTAATTAGAAATCCAAAGGACGAGGAAGACACTACTTGGGCTAGGTGTGACGTAGTCAGCCTAGTGGGGACTGACACCATAGACCGTGTCCTGAACCAAGTGGGTATAAGGTGGTGAAGGGAATGAGGCACGATTCATTAAAGCTGCTGAAGGGTTTCAGAATAATTTCTTCTGGGGTCAAACCGTTGATCTTTCGATTAATTGGGGATCATGATGTACTACTAGGTGCCACTCATGATCGTTCTATAATTAATGGGTTAATTATAGGCGGCCAACATAAATCGAAAGCCTATTTAGTCACACGCAATACGAGTAATCCGAGGGATTTAAAACGAGTTGAAAATTGGATTTTCCGATCAAGAGAAACAAGTCGAATCTGAGTTAATCAGAGGCGCAATGGAAGCTAAAAATGGCTAAGTCTTTTGAAGGCTTTTTGGGCGAATTAAATGAGTTTAATTCGCGACCGGTTCGGGTTGGTTTGGCCGGCCAAAGAGGGTGCTAACCCTCCTTGTGGTGGCCGGCCATTAAAGGGAGATTAAACCAATTTAATTGGTTTAATTAATAAAATAAATCTAGTGAGATTTGTTTTATAAATTATGAATAAATAAATTTGTATAAAGAAATTTATATAAATAAAATTTATAGAAATTTATTCTTTTATGGAAGTTTAAAATAATCCACGAATTGGTTTATTTTAATTTTATAAAATCAATTATGAATTGATTTTTCCATAATAAGAAAGTTTATAAATTTCTTATAAAATTTATTCCATAATTTAAAGAGAAGAAGAATTAGTTTTATTATAAATTAGTTTATTATAAAACTTGGTTTAAACGGAATAATTAATAAGAAAATTTATAAGATAAATTTCTTATAACTAATTCCGTTTAGAGGGAGACTTAGCAAAGGAGTTGCTACTATATAAAGGACCCAAAGGCTAGCCCTTTAAAAATCAATCAATTAATCAAGAGATTAATTAGAGCTCTCCCTCTCTCTCTTTTATTCTCTTCTCTCCTCATCTTCTTCTCCTTCACATTAGGGCCGGCGCCCCATCCTTGTGGATTAGGGCCGGCGCACACAACCATCATCCAAGGGAGTTGGCGTGAGCTTTCAAGGAGAAGGAGAACCCGAACACGAAGAAGAAGAAGCGGATAGCGACTCCTCTCTTCTCGGAATTCGATTCCGTTACTTCGTTGGTTAGTTTTCCTAATTTTTCTCTTGTCCTTCTAGTTGTGCCTTCCGAGAATCTAGTAGTTCTCGTCGGCACAAAACTCGTGACTTTGTGAAGTCATCCCGAAGAGAACTCGGCGTGGACGCGAATATAGGCGGAGCTTCCAAGGGACGCTACGGTTGGATCTCGTCCCTTACTTCGAGTTACGAGAGGTACTTAGTAAATTTGTTTACTATTCCGCAATGTTTTATTTTATGATTATGTCAACACACCATAAGATTGCATGCTAGATACGAAGTTAAAATAATTTAGGAAATTATTTTATGCAAACTCTTCCGCTGCACGTAAAAATTTTAAATTTTACGAACTCGTATCCTTGTCGACATGCACCCGGTCCCAACACCTTTGACATATTTCAAAAACATACATGGGCGAACAAGGTTTCTAATAGAGAGTTTTGAAAACTTCTAACTTTTTGACAAACTTTTTACACTTAGACAATTTTCCATTTTTAAAAGCTTTGCAAGCCTAAATTTTGTTTAAAAAACTTTTACAAGGCTTTGCAAAAAGAATTTTACAAAAAAAATTACTTAGGCAAAAATTTTGAAGCCAAATTTCCTTTGACAAAATAAAAAATTTTGCACACTTAGAAGAATTTTCTTGGACACACTTTAGGCATTTTGAAAGACAAAATGTTTATGGAATTTCTAGACAAGTTTTTCACCAAAAGAAACTTTACTTAGAAACATTTGCAAAAAAAAATTCAAAAGGTTTTGCTTAGACAAATTTTGTTTACTAAGGAAAATTTTACTTTTGAAAAAAACATGTACTTAGAAACATTTAGATATACTTAGAAAGGAAACATTTAGATATACTTAGAAAGTTTTGAGGCACTAGAAATAGTTGACAACACTTGAGGTAGTTTGAAATTTTACTGTCACTTAGCACTTAAAAACAATTTGAAGTATTTAGAAATTTTTGCTTTGCTTTTTGAAAAAGAGATAAAAGTTTAAAAAAAATCCCTTTCTCTCTTTCTTGCTCTCCCCCTTGGTTATATATTAATAAAGAAATATATTTTTAAATAAGTTTTAAGAAAAAAATTGTGTATCAGAGCCTATGAGTTTTGAAAACATAAAAATACTTAGTATAACTTTTGAAGGCATTGCATCAAGAAAACTCCATTTTGAAAAGTATTGTGCAATTCTTAAAAAAAATTTGTATTTATAGTCATTTTCACTTTGAACAAGATTGAATAAATTGATCTTTGAAACATGTTAGTATTGCACAAAAAAAATATTCATACTTTGTAAGCATTAGTGTCATGAAAGGTATTAGTACTTTTGAAAACATTATATTTTGAAAAATATAAGTACTTTTAAACATAATATGCATTTTTGAAAATAGAAGTACTTTTGAACATAATATTTTAAAAAGATTTTAATGTTATTTTGAAAACATAATACTTTACTTGACTTGGTTTCTTTTCCAGTCTAACACAATCCTAGGAAACCTTGTTAACTACAAGGACATTTCCCTAAGTGTCCTGGAAATCTTTCCAAGCTCAAGAGAAAGATTATTTCAAATTAAAGAAAACATTTTGAAAATTATAATATTTAAAAAAGATAATATTTGAAAGGAAATTACTTGTGTTTTCAGAAGGATTTGAAAATACATGCATAAAAACATATCACCTTGAAAAATTCAATAATTCTTTTAATTTGACCTCCTCCTAAACTTGATCCAGTCCTAGGACGCTTGTTGACCACAAGTGTTCTTCCTCTAAGTCTTTAGGGGAAGACTTCCCCTAAAGAATTGTCAGAAATTATCTAATAATTTCTAATAATTTCAAAACATAATTGTCAGAAATTATTTCTTTTGATTTTGACTCCCCCTAAATTTGACACTTCATAGGAGTCCTTTTAGATCATGATGAAGACTTCCTCTGTGTCCTTAGGGTTTGACAAAGTCAAAAGGGACTCAAGCACAATTCATAAAATGAACTTTGAAGTATTAACATTTTTAAAAAATGAATAATTGAAAGACATATTTTGAAATGATAGCATAGTTTTCGAGAAACATGAGTGATAGTTTGAAAACATAGAATTTTTAAACTTCTTCTTTTAATTTGAACTCCCCCTAAACCTGACACAGTCCTAGGAGGCTTGTCGACCACAAGTTAATCCTCCTCTGTGTCTTAGGGTTTAGTTCAGATTAAAGGAATTATTCAAAACAAATAATTACCAAAAAAAACATTTCAAAAATTCTTCTTTCGATTCAAACTCCTCCTAAATTTGGCACATCCTAGAAGTCCTTGTAGATCATAAAATGGACCTTCCTCTGTGTCTTTAGAGTTTATTAAAATCAAAAGAATAGTTTTAAATAACAATATGTTAATTTTCAACACAATTTGGAATGATAATAATTTTCCAAAGAGATAGTAATATACGAGGGTTGAATCAAATTTTTGAAAATCTTATTTTGAGATGATACTAAATTTTAGAGCATAAGGTTTTTGAAAAAATCTAAATTTTTTGAAAAATATTAAAAAAAACTCCCCTTGTATCCGATCGTCTGACTTTGTCTAAGTGCTTGAAGGGTCTTCAGTATTGACCAGGTTTGACTATGTTGACTTGGTTTTACCAATAATTGACCCAATCAAGTCCTAGGTCTTAGTATTAATTCAATCAAGATTTAGTTTGATGAGTTAATTTTGAAAACAAATGAAATTCAATTTTTGAAAAATGTTGAGTGGAAAACATATAGAGTTAATTTAGAATTAATTTAAAAAAAAATTGAGTTGATTTATATTTAGAATTAATTTAAAAAAAATTGAATTGATTTTGCAAAATTATTGAACTATATAATTAGGTCCTAGACATCTTACCTAGTTCTACATGACCAAACAGGTTACCTTATCTGTTTTGTGAGATGTTTTAACAAAAATGAAAATTTTAAGTTTTGAAAAAAAAACATGGTTAATTTTAAAAGGTTAAATTAATTTTGAAAAAAATTAGTTTTGAATTTATTTTGAAAAAGAATATTTGAATCTATGATTAACTGAAAATTTATGTTAGATTCGAATTTGACCAAGAGTAAACTGAATTGGAATTTCAAATATTGGTTTCCAGGTCTTGGCGAGGCACAAGACCTTCTTTGGTTGTAGCCTTATTAGATCATCAACCATTTCCTTGACAAAGTCTTTTAGTGAAATTTCATTTTCAAGGTTACTTTTTGAGAAATTCTGGTCTAACTAGCTTGGGTCTTGGATCGGTAGCTTTGGCTAGTTTCACTAGTCTAAAGAGACCAAGTACATGACCTTATTAGAAAAGGTTTCCCTAACGTACTATCATCTTACCGCCACCCAATACTATGTTGTTCAAATTTCAGTTAATTGATTTTGTCCTTATACTAACCAATCCTAATTCTAAGCAAAAGAAAACAAGCAAACATGACAAAAAATGATCTAAGTTATATGATAATTGAATAATACTCTGGGTTTTTAAAATCAGCAAGGTTGTGAATTAAGTTTTCTAATATATTAACCTTAACTAATTTATATGAGTCAATCATGTTATTTGAGATAAGTATTAGATTTTCAAATATTGAAAACTTATCTTTCCCGATCGTTTGTCCAGTATTCTTGTAATGATCACGAGCTAATCGGACCAGTTTGGGTCGATCTCCCTCATTGTCTTCTGATTCCAAGTCTAAGTCGGACTTGGGTACAGGTTGAAGCTTCTTCTTTGGAGTTTTCCCTGCACTTGAAATTATACCTTCCTCGACCATTATAGTATCTGTTTGATTATTTAATTGTAATTCAAAAGAAGATCCGAAATTGGTTACCATTTTTGTCTCAGTCAATTCGTCTTCTGACTCTGGCTCGACTTCTTCTAAGATCTCAATACCAGAGCTCTCTTCGTGTAGATTGATTAGCTTTTTCTAAATCTCTCTGGCACATTTGAATGGACCAACTAGTTCGAGTTGCTCCTTGGTTAGGCCACATTGTAGGATTGCAGTTGCCCTTGCATTGGTCTCGATTTGGTTAAGGGTGTGTCATCCAGTTTGTCCCACTCGATTGATGACTCATCTTCTACGGGAAAAGAGAATCCCGTTTGGATGATCCGCCATAAGTCCATATGGGCCTTCAGAAGGGACTCCATTTGAGATCTCCAAAACTTGAAGTTCTCGCCGGAGAATAGTGGTGTACGAACACTGTTCCACTCTTGGTAGGCCATTTAGTTTATACCTTGCACACAAGAGAAATAACAGAAATGTACCAAGACGTGGTCTTGGATTAGTAGTGCGGGAGAGAAAAAAATATAGCCCAACAAAAATATTGCACGAATTTCGAGGTAAAATAATAATAAAAAGTTATGACAAATTTTTGAAAATGTTGATTTTATCAAATCTGATTGATGATGAAAAAGTAAGAATTCAATGTAAAAAAAATTTGCTCGAATTAGGGTAGCACGAATTTCGAAAAAAATATTAAAATAATAATAAAAAAATTTATGACAAATTTTCAAAAATTGATCGTTTTAACAATTCTAACTTATGGTGAAAAAAATGAGAATTCAAAATTGAAAAAGGAGTAAGAATATTTTAAAACCACGCACAAATATTATTTTTTAAAAAAAAGATCGAGTGGTGTTGCACCAACCTCGATTAACGAAAAAGAAAAGTAAAACTAACAATTTTGTAAATCCAAAAAAAAACTCTCAAATTGGTGGTTGCACCAAATTTGAGCTTCCCTGATCTAATAACACTTGTTGGATAGAGAGAATACGATAGAGGGGGGGGGGGTGAATATCGTAAAACTTTTTCGGATATAATTTTAAGAGAATGAGCAGCGGAAATTAAAAACACAAACACGAACACAAGAATTTACTTGGTTCAGAGTCGCGGTCGGCTCCTACTCCAAGGCCCACGGTCGTTGACCGTTTACTGCGGACAATTATATATGTGCGTAAATGTTTACAGAAAAAAAATTATAGTTGAGTATAGTAAACTAAAATTTAAATTCTTCGTTACCGAAGCCCGGTGTGGATCGTGGTTCTGAGCAGAGGGTCGTCGTCGGCGCCTGAATCTCGAGATGGAAGGTTTCCGGAGCAGAGCGCTTGAGTCGAAGAGCGTATTGGCGTTGGAAGAATTGTTTCAGAAGCCTTGGGGGTCGAGCCACTTATATAGTGCACCTGGGGGCGCCTGGGAAGTTGGGGGCGCCCTCCACATGTCTCCCGATCCGTAAACCCTCATCCGCAACTCGGTCAGCCCTTATCCTTCCAGGATCGGGCTTGGAGTTTGACGGGGGCGCCCCGGAAGCAGGGGGCGCCCGGGTTGACTCAGTCTGCGGGCTTCTCGCTGTCTTGAACTCTATCTGCTTAGTTGGCTTGGACCCAGGGCGCCCGAGGCATCCGGGGCGCCCAGGAGCAGTGAGCTTCCGAAGCGTTTTCTTGCTAACTCTTGTTTGGCTTTGACTTAGGGCGCCCGGGACCTCCCGGGCGCCCAACCCAGCTGCTGCCCCTCTCCTTTGGGGCGTTCTGAGCTCCAAAAACTCGTTCCTTCGGTCCTGCATCCAGGATTAGTACCAAACAAAACAACGCAAACATGTTAGTGAATTTTACAGCCGTAGCTGTCTTGGTTCTGACTTTGGGTCTCCAAAATGTAACCCTAGGTCGAACCGACACCTACTATTCCCTCGACGGGGAACGCGCCCTCACCTACTCCTCTAAGGAGAATTTACATGTTGCCAACCGGCTCCTCCGGTTGGACTTTTGCCCAGCAGTCCTTCGCCAAGTGCCTGGCAGTCCTTCGCCATGTGCCTAGCAGCCCTTCGCTAGGACTTTGTTTCCTAGCAGTCCTTCGCCAGGTGCCTAGTAGCCCTTCGCTAGGACTTTGTTTCCTGCACACTCAGTGAACACATTAGATCACAAATAGGACTTAACTTTGAATTCTTTGCCAATATCAAAACAAGGTTCGATATGGTGCTTCCTGCACCAACATGTAGTTGATGCATGATAAACCTTAGGATTGTATGTTATTGCTTTTGGGCTTTGGATATGAAACTGGGGTTTGGATTTGAATGTTAATACTACGAAAAGAAATAGCAAAGCAGGTATGAAATCTAGTTCTAATTAGGGAAAGACAATGCAGATAAGGAAATCTAAATTAACCTAACTACAATTGCAGAAAAGAAAAGGACAATTTGAAATTAAGCATCAACAAAACTAAATATGGAACAAAAACCTACAGCATTAAAGAAATCTAATCTAATCTAACTTGATTGCATTTAAATGAAGACATGAACATAAAGCAATTAAAAGAGGCAAGACAAGCAAGAAGTAAGCCAAACAGAACACATGGAATTAAACCCAACTATAGAAGCATTTTGTCAAACAACTTGTAAGCATTACTCAAAACGACATGATTGCGTGCAATTCTAAAATATGGAAGAACAATTCAATACAAACATTCCTCAATTGACACAAACTTTCTACACATAGCAAACATTCAAGATTAAGCACAGAAACACAATAAGATATCCCCAATCAACACATAGCAACTCAACTACATGAAATAATCTAACACAAGGAAATCAACCAAGTGATGAATGGAGCTGTTGGCTGTGAAGAGTAAGCTCCGAATCTGATGAAGACTGAATGAGGAGGAACTGAATTCAGAAAATTAAGCTGCTGTGAAGTAATTACTGGGAAAGAAATCTGCTGGAATTGAAGCTGTGAATGCTGGAAATCTGTGAAGAACTGATCGCTGTGAAAGAACTGAAGCTGCTGCTGGATGCTAATGAAGATGAACAAAGCTGTGAAGGAATTGATTTGCTGGAACTCGGCCCGTGAAAAAATTTCTGTAAACAGAAATGCTGTAAAGAAGAAGCTGCGAAGGAAAAGATGTTAAAAAATAAATGTTGAAGAAAAGCTATGAAGAATTGGATCGCCGGCGGTGAAGTGGATCGTCGCTTCCCTCTTCCCGAGAGAAAGCTGGCGGTGGAGATGTGGATGATCGACGGTGGAGTGGAGAAGAAACTATGAAGGAACCCCCTTTGAGCAGTCCTCCTTGCGTCCGGATGTAGAAGGAAGGTGGTGGAGATGGATCGTCGCTTCCCTTAACCCGAGAGAAAGCTGGCGGTGAAGTCGACTAGGGTTCGGACCCGAGCCCTACCTTGTGGTCGGCAGCGAGATGGAAAGGTGGAGATGATGGTAATCCCCCTCGATGAGAACCCCCTCGTGTTTGCGATGGCGTGATGGTGGAGAGTGGATGGAGCTCCGGGCGGCGGCGAGATGGAGATGGATCGCCGACCCTTGGTGGAGGTGGATGATCTGAGTCAGGAACCCCCCGTCTGCCTCGTCTGTGTGTCGCCTCTGCCCTTTTGTTTGTTTGGCCCGGCATTTGGGTTCAGACCAGACTTGGGTTCGGTCCAGTCAAGCCAACAGTTGGGTTAAATTAGCCAAGCCCAGCAATTGGGTTCACAGCTTAATGAGAACAAGCCCTATCAGCCCAGCTCATGTTTGACCCAGCATTTGGGTTCAAACCAGACTTGGGTTGGGTCCAGTCAGCCAAGCCAGAGCTCACAGCTCAGAAGAAAATTAGCAACGGACGGCTGAGATCGATTTGGCTTCATCCGACGGTCGGATCTCTTCAGATCTAAACCAAACTCCACAGATCCCAATCAATGGTCCTGATTTACCTATCCCCAGCTCGGATTAACTAGATCAGTGGTGGATGGTCCAGATCTTCCCTTTTCTTGAATGGATGGTCTAGAACATCTTGAGCTTAATTCAACGGTCTAATTACTTCTGATTTGGCTGAAATTTTCAGATCTTGATCTATGGTCATGATTGATTCTATCTTGAACTCGAATTGACCAGCAGTTGAACGATGGCTCAGATCTAGCCGTTCTCTGGAATGGACGGCTCCTATTAATCCGATGCTTGATCCCTTTGATCTGGATCCAATGCTGACTCAAGTCTGACCCGATTTGATCGAGGTCCATGATCATTTGAAGCCTACAAAATGATATTCAAATTTAGTACCAAAAAATATCCCAAATATACACAGATTTGAATTAAAAGCCAAAATAGAGAAAATACATAAACCCTAATACAATTGCAAACTTAACCATATAAAATGTGGATCAAACACAGATTTTAGAGCCTAAAATAATCAACAAAATGGTGGTTATCAGTCTTATTGCCCAACTTTAGGTCAGGACTTAGTTGCCCAGCCCACGACCAGGACTTAGTGCCCAATTCAAATGAATCAGGACATAGTGCCTAGTGTACCTAGGACTTTCCTGCACACTTAATCAACTTGTTAGATGACAACCAAATCTTAACTTCTGAACCCTTTTCCATTATCAAAACAAAGGTTTGACTTTGGTGCTTCCGGCACCAACACTACATTCTGGTATCTATGTCGAGTGTATTGCAACATCAGCATCAGGCCATGCCCACTGCTTATGCAATGATGCTAAACCTCAAGGAGCTCGTCAGGCACCAGGGTTGGGCCGGTAGGCAGGTTACTATGAAGAATCTGATGACGACTATTATGGTCGAAGGGACACCCGTTAGGGATCATGTCCTGAAAATGATGGCTCACCTCAATGAGATTGAGGTACTGGGAGCACAAATCGATGGGGAATCCCAGGTCGATATTATACTCCAGTCTCTGTCTAGGAGTTTTGAGCAGTTCTGACTCAACTATAACATGAACAAGCATGAGTATACGTTGGGGGAACTGCTAGGAGAACTCCAGGTGGCAGAGGGCCTATTTCGTCAGAGCTCGCAGGCCTTGGTTACTCAGAAGGTTTCTATTTCTGTGCCGAAAGGCAGGAAGAAGAAGAAACAAGGTGGGTTCAAGAAGGCAGTAGCGGCAGCATTGCAGGGACCTTGGACTGTCATGAAGAAGCCGCAAGGCAAGTGCTTCACGTGTAAGCAATCTGGACACTAGAAGGCGAACTGTCCCCGTCGTCAAGACAAAGGTATTTTCTCGTGCTTAGTCATCGAAACATGTTTAGCGGTGCTATCTACTAGTACCTGGTGTGTAGATACGGGAGCCACTGACCATGTCGGCAATACTCTGCAGGGGTTCTAGGAAACCCGACGACTCGCTGATGGGGAAATCGTGGTCTACATGGGCAATGCTACGGAGGTGGCAGCGGTTGTAGTGGGAGATTTTTTTTTGTCTTTTGAGAGAAATAAAGTATTGGTTTTGAGAGATTGCTTATATGTACCCTCTTTTAGAAAAAATTTAATTTCAGTTTCTAAGTTAATAAAGGATGGATATTCTATTGCTTTTAATAACAGAGTTGTTATAAAGAGAAATAGAGAAATTATCTGTTCGGATACTATGGTTGGCAATCTGAACACTCTAGAACCAAAGACTCCCACAATACAAAAAGAAGTTAATAGCTCATCATCTAACCTAAATAAGAGAAAGGAGCCTTCTAAGATGAATCAAACATATCTTTGACACCTTAGGCTTGGTCATATTAACCTTAGTAGGATTCAGAGGTTGATAGCTGATGAGCCCTTGGGTTCATTGGTGGTGGAAGACTTCCCAACCTGTGAGTCATGCATGGAAGGTAAGATTACCAAGTGGCCTTTCAAGGCTAAGGGGTACAGGGCCAATGATGTGCTAGAACTGATTCATTCTGATTTGTGTGGTCCTATGTCTATCCAAGCTAGAGGTGGCTTTGAATACTTTGTCACTTTTATTGACGATTATTCAAGGTATGGATACATTTACCTGATGCGCCGCAAGTCTGAATGCATTGATAAGTTCAAAGAATTTAAGGCTGATGTGGAGAAACATCGAAGGAAAAGTATCAAGACACTACGATCTGATCGTGGTGGCGTGTACCTCTTTGGAGAGTTTAGAACTTTCCTATCAGAGGCTGGGATTCAGTCTCAGTTAACTGCACCCGGTACGCCCTAACAGATTGGGGTGGCAGAAAGAAGGAATATAACTCTTATAGAAATGGTTAGGTCAATGATGAGCTACTCTGATTTACGTAATTCGTTCTGGGGATATGCTCTGGAAACGACAGCATACATTCTGAACTTGGTACCATCTAAGTCAGTCCCATCTACTCCCACAGAACTGTGGACTGGGCGAAAGCCTAGTCTAGGACATGTTCGAATTTGGGGTAGTCCAGCACATGTGCTGAAGGGAGATACTGATAAGTTGGAATCTCGTATGGAAGTACGTCTGTTCGTAGGCTATCCTAGAGGAATGAAAGGTGGTCTGTTCTATAGTCCTAAGGATTAGAAGGTAATCGTTAGCCCGAATGCCAGATTCTTAGAAGAGGACTATGTGATGAACCACAAGCCCAGGAGTAGACTAGTGCTTGAAGAGTTAAGAGGGGACGTTCCGACCTTAGGACCAACTGTACAAGAGGACACACCACAAGTCACTGCACCGCGTGTCACAGAAGATACGCAGGTGGTGCCTCGTCGCAGTGGGAGGGTTGTTAGACAGCCTGAAAGGTTCATGTTTTTGGGAGAGTCTTCGGACTTGGTCTCTGGTAAACATGAACCGGATCCCTGGATCTATGATGAGGCTCTCCAAGATAAGGATGCAGATTCTTGGCAAAGGGCAATGAACTCTGAGATAGAATCTATGGATTCTAATCATGTCTGGGAGCTAGTAGAAGCACCCAATGGTGTAAAAGCCATTGGATGCAAGTGGATCTATAAGAGAAAGAGAGGATCAGACGAGAAGGTTGAGACCTTCAAGGTGTTGGGACCGGGTGCATGTTGACATGGATACGGGTTCGTAATTTAAAAAAATAATTACGTGCAGCGGAAGAATTAGCATAAATAATTTCTCAAATTATTTTAACCACGTATCTAGCATGCAACCTTATGATGTGTGGACATGATCATAAATTAAAATTTTGCAGAAAGTAAACTAATTTACTCAATACCTCGCGTAACTCGAAGTAAGGGACGAGATCCAACCGTAGCGTCCCTTGGAAGCTTCGCCTCTATTCGCGTCCACGCCGAGTTCTCTTCGGGATGACTTCACAAAGCCATGAGTTTCGTGCCGACAAGAACTACTAGATTCTCCAAAGGCACAACTAGAATATCAAGAGAGAGAGATGGAAACTAACCACCAAGTAACGGAATCAAGATTCCGTGAAGGAAAGAAGGAGTCGCGACCCGCTTCGTCTTGGTGGTGGCTCACGACAAGGGAAGGTGGCGCCGACCCTAGAGGGATGGATGTTAGTGAGAGCCCTAGAGCCAATCACGTGATGGTTGTTGTATGGACTCATTGTATCATATTTCATATATATATATAAAGGCATTTGATTATGGTTATTATACTTACTTGTATTGGTGCCAAATAACTAAGTGTAATAACGTCCTTGGTAGTAGGTTCATATCTATATCAATCGATTGGTTGAATCGATAGTGAGATGATATAGAGAACACTACTCTTAATTATTCCTAGTCAAGTATTAACATTCAGGGACAATGTTAATGCATAGAGACTAGCATGTAGGTCAACACGATGACTTGATCTCACAAGTCATGGATATGAGATATCAAGTTGACACATGAGTATGCATTGGAGAATGTATACTAAATGACCCACCATGAGAAAGTATCATGGATCGTTATATGAGTGTCATATACTTTCTCATGTGACTATTAGTATGACTATTAGTCCTTAGACCTGAAGTCACCATAGTTCCCTACATAAGGAGTTATGTACTTTGGTTTCGTCAAACGTCACCCGTAACTGGGTGGACTATAAAGCCGATTACTAGGTATGTAACAAATTATGCGGAGGGATGTGAGTGATGTAGATAGGATCTATCCCTCCTATATGACGGGAGAGATATCATAGTCTTGATAGAGTGAGATCACTAAGTGCATGGCCATGCCCAAATAAGGCAATATGAGATATTGAGCTTATTTGATTATAGTGAGTCTACGCTCTCACTAACATTGACTGCACCCAGTACGCCCCAATAGAACGGTGCAAGGGAGCGAAGGAAAAGAGCTCTTATGGAGAGGTTAGGACAATGATGAGCTGCTCCGAGTTGCAAAATTTGTTCTGGGGATATGCTCTGGAAACGGTAGCGTACATACTTGATACCATCTAGGTCAGTGCCTTCTACTCCCGTAGAAGTGTGGTCTGGGCGAAATCCAAGTCTAAGACATATTCGGACATGGGATAGCTTAGCACATGTGCTGAGAGGGGATATTGATAAGATTGGAATCTCGTGCGCTTGTTCGTAGGCAATCCTAGAGGAACGAAAGGTGGTTCTATAGTCCTAAGGATCAGAGGGTAATCGTTGGCACGAATACTAGATTCTTAGAAGAAGACTATGTGATGAACCACAAGGCTATGAGTAGACTAGTTCTTGAAGAATTAAGAGGGGATGTTCTGACCTTAGTACCAACTGTACAAGAAGATATACCACAAGTCACTACAGCGCGTGTTACAGAAGATACACAGGTGGTGCCTCATCGTAGTGGGAGGGTTGTTAGTTAACCTGAGCTTTCATGTTCTTAGGAGAGCCTTCGGACTTAGTCCCTGGCGACCATGAATCAAGATCCCTAGACCCATGACAAGGAACATCTGCTTTGAAGAAATAATCCAGTCATATGGATTTGTTCAAAGGATGAATGAGATTTGCGTATATAAGAAATGTGACGGAAACGTAGTGGTATTCTTGTACTATACGTAGATAATATTTTATTAGTTGGCAACAATAACAAAGTATTATCAGATGTAAGGGTATGGTTGTCCAAACAGTTGATATGAAGGACTTAGGAGAAGCAGGACACATCCTTGGCGATCAAAGTTCTAAGGGATCACCAGAGAAGGATGTTGTGCTTATCCCAAGTTTCATACAGAGACACTATCTTAACTCGTTTTAGCATGGAAACCTCCAAGTAAGGTTTTGTACTTTTCATCTGTGGAGCTACTCTATCTAAGGAGATATGTTTAGATTATCAAAGGAGATAGAGCAGGTAATGGCGGTTCTTTTAGCGTCGGCTATAAGAAGCCTCATGTATGCTAAAATCGAGACTAGATATCTGTTGTGCAGTGGGCATGGTTAGCAGATATCGGAGTAACCCAAGTCAAGGAATTGGATTACGGTAAAAGCATATATTAGTGCCTGAGAAGGACTAAGGACTATATGATGGTTTACCAGGCAAACCAATCTCCTGTGAGTTATATGGATACAGATTTCTAGTTTGAGAGGGGCAAATATAAGTATTCCTCGGGTTTTATATTTACTTTAGGAGGTAGAGCCATAGTTTGGAGGAGTGTCGTGCAGCGGCTGCATGATGGACTCCACCATGGAAGCTGGATGGATGGCAGTCTCTTAGACAGCCAAGAAAGCTACATGGTTCAGGAACCTCAAGATGGACTTGGATGTGATTCCTGGTTTGCCTGGAGCTATCACATTTTTTGTGATAAACAAATGGTGCAGTTGCAAACTCGAAGGAATCACGAGCCCATAAGGCAAGTAAACACATAGAGCCCAAGTACCACCCGGAGAGGAAAAGCTGTTGTTGCCTAGATTACATCAGAAGACAACCTGGGAGATCTTTCCACTAAGGCCTTGATAGCCAGAGCTTTAGGTATGTGGAGGATCAGAGAGTCAGATGTATGACATTTTGAGGATAGCAAAGTCTTTGAGTATAAGCGAGAGATTGTTAGGATGTATACTAAAAGCCTTGCCTTTTCTGTATGGTCATCCACATTTTGTAAGAGAATCACAATAATACTGATGTGTATTTATATTAGTATATGCATAAAAGTCCTTTACTTTGTATTGTAGATAACATGGTGTGTGGTGACACATGGAAGATTATGTTATCAGTTCCTTACCTAGTATAAGCAGAGGCTCACAATCGAGATGGAATTAGACTAACCATCAGGATGATTGTAGTGTAATTAGGTGTGGTTTGTCTTAACCATAGAATTACACTAGTATGCTTTGTGTGCATTGAGCAGGACCAAAACCAGAGGTCATCCAATTTGTTCTGACTTGATAATTGGATTAGACCTCAGATTTATTATGGAGTACAATCCCTAAATCTCGATATAATAACGGGCACATATAGTTAATTATTATTTCCTTGATTTATCAATGGGTGAGATTTATTCTGTTAAATCAATAGTCCCGATAAGTTTGGAAATAATATTAATTATATGGTGTGCCATTGATTATTGAAGGAATCCGTGTCCTGGTGAGTCGGGATGATGATGCCCCCTTGATGAGCTCAAAAGGTTCATCATGTTAAATCCTGCAGGTGGATTTGATCCAACATCCTGCAGGTGGATTTGATCCAACATGATGATAAGGTTGAGTGTTACTAGTCAAGGAGCCAGAAGTCGATTAATTAAAATTGTCAGTAATTTAAATTAATCGACGGGCATTCGATATCTTAAACACGGGGGGATGGATGACTCATAATATGTGGTGTCCATATGTAAATATGGGAGTTGGTGAGGAAGTTCAATTAAGATCCTTTAGTGGAATGGATCTTAATTAATGGATTGGTTTTAGATCTATTAGTGGGCCAAGATCCAACTCCTCCTCTTGGTCCCTACCTTAGCCCTATATATACCCCATGAAGCCATCAAGAAATGAGAATAATAGAGCCTCAAATTATTCCTCTCAATCTCTCCCTCTCCCTCTCCTAGGGCAAGAATCGGCCGGCGGCAAGGGATAAGGGAAGAAGCTAAGTTCTTCTCTTCTCCACCTTTCTTCTTCACTTGTTGGGTGGTACAAGGAAGGAAGAGGAGTTCCTCATCTTCCTCTTGGCCGGACGTAGCTGTGGTGGTGGAGGAAAGGGCCGGCGGCGGCGCTTCTTGGCTAGGGTGCGGCGGCGACGATAACCTCCAAGGGAGGTCTTTCCGGTGAGTTTTTGAGGGAGGTGATCACTTCCTTAGCTCTTCCTCGGGTCGGCAGTAGCTATAGAAGGAAGAAGGATGTGTTGGTTGGGGAGAAGAAGGAGCTTTTCTCTTGGTTTGGCAGGCGGCAACAAAAACCCTAAGTTTTTGTTTGGCCGGCGCAAGGAGAGGAAGGAGAGAGGTTTTAGCTCTTGTTTGGTGACTTCGGTTCTCGATAGTTCATCGCCCACATGACGTCCGGGAGGGGAGGGACATAAGGTAGAAGGCTACGACGTAAAGGGAAGGTATAACTCTCTTCCTTTGGCTCCTTTTTGTTCCTTTGTTTTGCTTCATCATTTTATGTGTATTAGTTAATTATTTTGATATTGTATCATGGTTAATAATTAATTAATTGGACCCTGACCATAGACAGAAGAACCGGCGATCCACTCGTCGTCTCTTCCATGGTCGTTCGGTTAGGAGAATTACAAGGCACGATCTTTGTGATTGGCCAAGTTGTGATTCGTACCGAACGATACAATGACGAGATGGTCGTTGGGAGACGGGTCTCCATTCGGATTAAATTTTAATCCGTAGACATGGAGTGGTCTCTCAAGGACGACCAAGTCTTCACTTAGGAAACCCGCCAAGCCATACCCAACACCTCCTTCTTCCTCCTCTATACTCGGTGCAAGAGTTGCCCTAGGAGAGAGAGAAGATGAGAGGGGTTTAGGGTTTTAGGCTTGTGTTGTTGGATGATCAATTAGCCTTAGTTTCATGACTCCTATAGGGTATTATAGGGCTACGATAGGACCATGAGGAGGAGTTGGGTCTTGGTCGGCTAATTGATCCAAATCCGATCCATTAATGTGTTAGGATGTATACTGAAAGACTTGCTTTTGGTTAGGATACATCTACATTTTAATGAGAATCAGAAAATCAGACAGTGCATGTTTACATTAGTATGTGCACAAACCGTCTGATGCTTGGCATTGAAGATAACATGGTGCGTTGTGTCGCACAGAAGATCATGTTATCAGGATCCTTGCCGAAGCATAAGAAAGTGGCTCACAACCGAGATGGAGTTGGACAAACCATCGGGATGGTTGTAGTGTAGTTAGATGTGGTTTATCTTAACCATAGAATTACACTAGTGTACTTTGGTACATTGAGTAGGACCAAAAGAGAGGTCATCCAATTTTTGTACTAACTTAGTAAATTGGATAAGACCTCGGATAATATTATGGAGTACGATCTCTTAATCCCAAAATAATGACGAGCATATATTATTAATTATTATCGTTTTAATTTACCAATGGGTGAGATCTATTCTGTTAGATCGATAGGCCCGGTAAGTTGGGAGATAATATTAATAATATGATGTGCGTTGATCATTGACGGAATCGGTGTCCTGGTGAGTTGGGATGATGATGCCCCCTTGGTGAGCTCAAAAATGTCATCATGTCAAATCTTGCAAGTGGACTATAGTCCGGCTTGATGAAAAGGTTGAGTGGTACTAATCAAGGATCAAGAAGATAATTAATTTAATAATCAGTAAATTAAATTAATTATCGGGCATACGATATCTTAAACATGGGGAGATGGACGACTTGTAATAAGGTGAGCCCATATGAAAATATGTGGTTGGTGAGGAAGTACAATGGGATCCTTTAGTGAAATGGATCTCCATTAATGGATCGGGTTTGGATCCATTAGAGGGCCAAGAACTAACTCCACCTCATGGTCCCTATCTTAGCCCAATAAACACCCCATAG
>JAGFNQ010007795.1:870291-926898 GCA_024364735.1 Boesenbergia rotunda | reverse complement strand
CCTAGAGCCAATCATATGATGATTACTTTTTGGACTCATTGTATCATATTCTTGTATATATATTTCTTATATATAAAGGCATTTCTTATGGTTATTGTACTTATGTGTATTGGTGCCAAATAACTTAGTATAATAACATCCTTGAGTAGAAGGTTCTTATCTATATCAATCGATTAGTTGAATCGATAGTGAGATGATATAGAGAACACTACTTTTAATGATTCCTAGTCAAGTATTAACATTCAAGGACAATGTTAATGCATAGAGACTAGCATGTGGGTCAACATGATGACTTGATCTCACAAGTCATGGATATGAGATATCAAGTTGACACATGGGTATACATTAGAGAATGTATACTGAATGGCCCGCCATGAGAAAGTATCATGGATCGTTATATGAGTGTCATATACTTTCTCATGTGACTATTAGTATGACTATTAGTCCTTAGACCTGAAGTCACCATAGTTCCCTACATAAAGAGTTATGTACTTTGGTTTCGTCAAACGTCACCCGTAACTGGGTGGACTATAAAGGCGATTACTGGGTATGTAACAAATTATGCGGAGGGATGTGAGTGATGTAGATGGGATCTATCCCTCCTATATGACGGGAGAGATATCATAGTCTTGATAGAGTGAGATCACTAAGTGCATGGCCATGCCCAAATAAGGCAATATGAGATATTGAGCTTATTTGATTATAGTGAGTCTACTTGGAGTTCAAGACACATAGATTGATTGGAGGATGACACGGTCTATGCCTCATGAAAGATCAATCTAGATATCGAGGATAGAAGGACGTTGTCACATATTGTGATGGTCACAATTATTAGTCACAATGGTGATGTTGGATCTCGACATTCTTGTAACTTGGGTAGCAATGATGTGTTGCTAGATACCTCTCATTGCATATGTCCTTAAATAGGTTTAAGGGCATTGCCAACGTTACAAGAACCTATAGGGTCACACACATAGAGCAATAGATGGAGAATAAGTCCATATGATGGACCGAGAGTAATGAAGTCAAAGTTTGACTTTGGCTAAATATGGAAAGTCCATAAAAGGCAAGTTTGACTTGACTCAAATTAGACAACTTGAGTTGGACTCGAGTTTGATCCAAGTGTTGGATGAATCTAATCATGGGAGAATAATGAAGTCAAAGTTTGACTTTGGCTAAATATGGAAAGTCCATAAAAGGCAAGTTTGACTTGACTCAAATTAGACAACTTGAGTTGGACTCGAGTTTGATCCAAGTGTTGGATGAATCTAATCATAGGAGAATAATGAAGTCAAAGTTTGACTTTGGCTAAATATGGAAAGTCCATAAGAGGCAAGTTTGACTTGACTCAAGCCACATCACCTTAACTTGACCGAGTGATGACTTGGCATCATCATCAAGGCTAAGTAACCTCCCCATTTGAATTTTGAATTCAAATAAGGGGGTTACCAAAGGTGGTGGCCGGCCACTTATACACACAAAATGAGGTTTTTGTGGGTGATTGATTTTTCTCCCAACTTGGTTTTTTCGGTTTTGGCTCTCCCTCTCCTCTGATCTTGCCGAGACCCCAAAAGTGCTAGCACACTTTTGGGCTCTCCTCTCCACTCTCTTGCTTGTGTGGATACTTCTAGAGGGTTTCTACTTTGCATCCTTGAGATCCGACACCAACCGAGGAGCGAGCGGGAATTGCGGGGCACGCATCGAAGGTAGTTTTTCTCTTCTCTAATAGATCTAGATTGTAGATCGGTTTTGAAGCATGTAAACGAGCACTCGTAAATTTTTGAAATGGTTTTCTTCACTCGGATCCTTTCTATTGGGGCTTTCGGGGTTTCCGCGACGCGAAAAAGCGATTTTCGCGGCCCGAAAAACCCTACAGTCAATTGGGATTGAATCCCAATCTCTGATAAGTAAGTCCTAAACTCTCCCAAGAGGTACCCACCACCATGATCCGATCATAGCGTCTCGATACTTTTACCTTGATGTTTCTCCACATCAGTCTTGAATTCTTTAAACTAATCAAAGATTCAGACTTGCGGCCATCAAGTAAATGTATTCATACCTTTGAATATTCGTCTCACGAAGTATTCATAGCTACCTCTTTCTTGGATAGGCATAGGACCACACGAATCAGAATAACCAATTCTATCATATCTTTGGCTCTATACCCCTCGACCTTGAAAGGCCTCTTGGTCATCTTACCTTCCAAGCAAGACTCAATGGTTGGGAAGTCTCTCACCACCAATGTACCCGAGGGCCCATTAGCTATCGACCTTTGAATCCTACTAAGGTCAGTATGACCAAGCCTTAGATGCCAAAGATATGTTTGGTTCATCTTGGAAGGAACCTTTCTCTTATTTTGATTAGATGATGAGCTATTAGCTACTATTTGCATCATGGTAGACTTTGGTTCTAATTGCTTAAATTGCTTATCCATGTTCCTAAACAGATAATCTTTCTATTCCACTTTTCATAACAAAAGGCAATAGAATATCTCTATTATTTCAGAAACTGAACCAAATTTCTTTCCAAAGAATTAGGTAAATAAAAGCAATTTTCTTAAAACCAAAACTTTATTTTCCTAAATAAAAATAAATAACTCCCACTGTAATAGTAGCAACCTCCGTAGCATATCCCATGTAGACACTAATCTCTGTTGAGGCAATCTATGGTCCAGAGTGACCATACGTTTTGATGTTTGGGCAAAGGGATTAAGTTAGGTTTCCCTTGTGTTCTTATATGTGTATGTTGAGTGTGCAGGTTGCGCAGGGTTACACATATGGACTTGGCTGGACGTCCTCGGTACGGTGAAGGGTGGCATGGAGACAAGCTGGAGGCTTGTGTGCACCCGAGGGACCTTGGAGAGCAGGGACAATGAGCTGAGGGGCATGGACTTCGAGGCATGCATGAAGGATGACATGGATGTTAGTGATATGAGAGAAGTGTCCTAAGGCAATCGCCTTATGATTGTAAACATTTATTTTAATAAATGAAAATTCACTATTTGAGTATACATGTTTGTGTATTTGATTGGGATCTTAAACTCATCTACTGAATGTCCGCAATACAATTCACAGCATAAGAGAATTTGTGATGAGATCACAACTAGTGATTATCTCAACATGTGCAATTGTGAAGTATTGAAAATATCCCTAGTCGATGAATTGAGAAAAACGGACACTATCAATTCTGTTGAGACTAGCATGGGTTATTCTCTAATCAGCTGATTCTCACTGGCTGGTGACATTGGGATGTCCGGAGATAAACATGGATGCTAGTTAAGGGAACTAGTTCATTGGAGTGACAAGCTGTAAAACTTCATATGGTAATCTATATAGATATGTCAGTGAAGTTCTTACTGCAGCTTAAGTGCGATGTTCCTTTGACTTGCGGTGTTCAAGTCATCTTGGTCATGGAGACTTATACTTTAACATCTTAAGCAAGCATCTCCAAGGAGGTGTGGACCCAGGATGATTGGGTATAAGCCGAAGTGCCCGAAGATGTTTGAACAGCCTACAAAGGATTCATCACTCCTTGCGAGGAGATGTATACCCAGGCCTATCGTCGGATTGTTACTCAAAGCCTCTGGCCAGAGCATGTCATGTTTAGAGTATGAGTCTCTTAAATACATGAGAGTAATTAGAAATCCAAAGGACGAGAAAGACACTACTTGGGCTAGGTGTGACGTAGTCAGCCTAGTGGGGACTGACACACACAGACCATGTCCTGAACCAAGTGGGTATAAGATGGTGATGGAATGGGGCACAATTCATTAGAGCTGCTGAAGGGTTTCAGAATCACTTGTGAGGTCAACCGTTAATCTTTCGATTAATTGGGGGTCATGATGTACTACTAGGTGCCACTCATGATCGTTCTATAATTAGTTGATTATAGACGGCCAACATAAATCAAAAGCCTATTTAGTCACACGCACTACGAGTAATCCGAGGGATTTAAAACGAGTTAAAAATTCGATTTTCTGATCAAGAGAAATAAGTCGAATCTGAGTTAATCAGAGGCGCAACGGAAGCTAAAAATGGCTAAGTCTTTTGAAGGCTTATTGGGCGAATTAAATGAGTTTAATTCGCGATGGGTTCGGCTCGGTTTGGCCGGCCAAAGAGGGTGCCAACCCTCTTTGGTTTGGCCGGCCACCACTTGGGGAGAAACCAATTTATTTGGTTTAATTAATAAAATAAATCTAGCGCGATTTGTTTTATAAATTATGGATAAATAAATTTGTATAAAGAAATTTATATATAAAGAAATTTATAGAAATTTATTCTTTTTTATGGAAATTAAAATGATCCATGGAATGGTTTATTTTAATTCTATAAAATCAATTATGAATTGATTTTACCATAATAAAGAAAATTTATAAATTTCATGTAAAATTTATTCCATAATAAAAGGAGAGATGTATTTGTTTTATTATAAAGTTAGTTATAATAAAACTTGGCTTAAACGAAATAATTCATAAGAAAATTTATAGGATAAATTTCTTATTAAAATTCCGTTAAGAGGGAGACTTGGCAAGGGAGAGGATACTATATAAAGGAACCAAAGGCAAGCAATGAATTCCTAATTAAGTGATCAAGAGATTAATTCTCTTCCTCTCTCTCTTAATCTCTCCCTCTCCTTCTCCTTTCCTCCTAGGGCCGGCGCCCCCCTTTGCTCACCCTAGGGCCGGCGTCCACCCACCTAGGGCCGGTTCATCACCCTCCCAATCCAAGGGATTGCCGTGAGTTGTCATCACCAAGAAGGAGCCAACGAAGAAGAAGAAGAAGCGGATCGCGTCTCCTTCCTTCCCGGAATTTAGATTCCGTTTCTTGGTGGTTAGTTTCCTTTCTTCTCTCTTGATCTTCTAGTTGTGCCTTTAGAGAATCTAGTAGTTCTCATCGGCACAAAACTCGTGACTTTGCGAAGTCATCCCGAAGAGAACTCGGCGTGGACGCGAATAGAGGCGGAGCTTCCAAGGGACGCTACGGTTGGATCTCGTCCCTTTCTTCGAGTTACGCCAGGTACAAAGTAAATTAGTTTATTTTCTCGCAAAGTTTTAATTTATGATCATGTCCACACATCATAAGGTTGCTTGCTAGATACGTGGTTAAAATAATTTGAGAAATTATTTTATGCTAATTCTTCCGCTGCACGTAAAAATTTAAAATTTTACGAACCCGTATCCTTGTCAACATGCACCCGGTCCCAACAATGGAGGCAAGCTGGAGGCTTGCATGCATCCGAGGGACGGGAACCGAAGATGAAGAAGGCGCGAAGGCAATAGTCGAGGCTGCTGAAGAGGAGTCAGTCGAGTCGTGAGGGTACGAGTGCTGTGTGATTGTACTCGGGAAATCCTAGGGTTCGAGTGCTGAGAGAGGTGTACTCGGGAAGGGAAACCCTAGGTGTGTGAGTGCGGCAGTTGACTGCTATTGGGGCAGTCGACTGATAAAACTCACAAAAGGTTTTTAGCCTCGGACCAGTCGACTGCCCTAGGAGCAGTCGACTGGTAGCGGCTGGTGAGCTGGCAGAATTCGAACGTTGGGGTGTCAACGGTCGAATTCTGAGTGGTGGCAGTCGACTCCCTAGGAGCAGTCGACTGCCAGCGAGGGTTTTCAGCCCGAGTTCTATTTAAAGAGAACTCGGTTTGGCTGAGACTCTTGACGAATTTGGTCTTGGTTAAAGGCCAAATAGTAGTCTTTGTACTCAGAGGTTTGCTTGGGATTGTGGCGAGGTTTCTCCACGCACAAGGAGCGACAAGAGCTAGCCGGAGGTTATCCGAGGAGTGATCCACCAACGGATTCTTGATTAGTCACCCTTAGGGGTGGATACCAAGTAAAATCGGGTTGTTAGCATTGTTTTACATTATTAGTTTTGTTTTTATTGTATATTCTGCTTGCGCAACTAAGCGTGTAGGAAGAACGGACCGAAAAATGCTATTCACCCCCCCCTCTAGCGTATGGAATCGATCCAACAATTGGTATCAGAGCGAAGGATCGCTCTCATTTGACTAATCGCCAAGGGAGCACACGCTAGAGCAAGAAAAACAATGGAAGATAAGTTGGGGGAAGACATCTACACTCCACCGGCCTACGATCATAAGATTTCGACTTTTGGAGGGCAATGATCGAGACTTGGTTCGGAATGAAGTGGGCATGTAGAATTGCGCTTGAAGAGCCCTTCGAGATTCCAAAGGATAAGCACGGGAAGAAGCTTAGGCCTAGATATTGGAATCAAGAGCAACAAGATCAAGCAAAAACAAATGAAAAGTTAATTGCAATTTTAATCAATATTTTGCCTAATAATGTGTTATGTTGTGTAGGGGAGTAGCACAATACATATGAATTATGGAATAAGTTGAAAAGATATCATGAGACTCCTACACAAACTCAAGAGCCTAAGGAGATGAGTCAAACGGGTCAAGAAGAAGAAAAGGAGGAAGAAGTGTCAACTTCATCAAGTGAAGGAGCACTAGAAAGTGAAAAATCATCAACTTCCTCAAGAGAAGAAAAAGAAGTATCAACGTCAAGAATTGAGGGGGAGGAGAGACCCGCAATCATACAAGAACAAGAAGAAGCCTCTACCTCCACCAAAGCAAGGAAAAAGGAACACATTATATGCTTTGGGTGCAACGAAAAGGGGCACTACAAGGACAAGTGCCCGAAAGGTAAAAAGGAGGTAAAATCAAAACTCATTTCAAGTTCCTTTAAATCGAGTTGTAGGATTGGAGAGCCCAAGAAAGGAACAAGAAGATTAGATGTTTCACATGTGGAGAATTGGGGCACTACCACACCAAGTGCCCAATGAAAAGTGAAATCAAGAAAATAGAGCATCTAAGAAGATGGGAGAAGAGGAAAGAAGGAAGAGAAGAAGCTCACAACAAGGAGGAACTTCAAGGGTGAGGGAGGTAATACCTAACCCTAAGCTAAAATGTAATTCAAATTTGAATTCCTCTATGCATGTTAAAAATAGTGCAAATTACCCATCCATGCATGCTAGGATTAATGAAAATTATTTACTTGTGCACAATTTTGGATTTAGATATAATGATAGGACTAGGGTTAATAAGGTAGATCAAAACCCTAGGATAAGCATGCATCATGATAAACCTAGGACCTATGTACCTAATGATCGTGGCACTAATCCCAAGAAGGGAAGGAATGTGCCTAGAAAGGAGGGTAGGTCTAGGAATGCCCAAATTGGACACTTGGACACTAAGGTTAAAAACCTAGAAAGGGAAAATCAAGCCTTGAGGGCAAGGCTTGATACATTAGAAAAGACCCTAGAAAGATTCAAGATTGGATCTAAGGGTTTGGATATGGAGTTGGGTAGCTTAAAACCCAACTATGATAGATCGGGTTTGGGTTACCGGTCTAGAGTCTCCAAGGCCAACAAAAAGAAATATGCTTGGAAAGCATATGATCATGGCAAGAGGGAGAAGTCCAAGAATGACAAGGGGGTGTCATCCAAAGGGAAAGAAAATGAGTTAACCAAAGACAAGGTGTCTAAGGTTAAGAGGGTTCATTTTGTAGGCCAAGAATCACTGGTGGCACACCGGTGTGGTCTAGTGTGGATTGAGTCACCTAGGAATGTGGCTAGGGCTAAGAGCTCAAGGGGGAGCTCTAGAAGCCTTTGGGGTCCATGGTAAATGGATCTCAAGTGGTTTTCTCCTAGGAAATTAGATGAAATGCGCTAAAGGGTTTAGAAGACTTGGGTAAGTCTTAATCCTCGACAATTGGCACATTAAAAGGAATTTAGGGAGAAAAGGATGAAAATAGGAGTATATTCGGTAAAATTAGGGTTTAATGTGTGAAAACCATATAATTCAATGATAGAAATGTATCACGGTCAGGTGTTAGAAGATATATCAAGGAAAGACCACAATTAAGACTTTTGGGAGTAGCTTAAATGATACATTTTAGGAGAAGTTGGATTTCGTGCCAATCTTGGGATGTGGAGTACATTTGTTTGGAAATATATTTTTTCCAAGTAGATATAGGACCCAAAAATCTCCCCACGAAATTTCAGATTTTTTGGAGATTTGTGGAATTAACTAGGCGTTACTAAAATTCAACTGAAAAACCTGAAATTCAGGTATCAGTCGGGGCAGTCGACTGATCTCAGCCCAAAAACATTCTGTGCGTTTTGGCAGTCGACTGCCCTGGGGGTAGTCGACTGATCAGTAGGCTGAGATATGAAAAAGGGATATTGGCTAAAGAGAAAGTGCACAATTGGAATCATAGGGAAGGATCATGTTAACCTATGAGGTTTTATATGGTTTAAAGGTCATAGAGTGCTTAAAATCATTGGATGATAAGCTTTTGATAGTTGAGAGGATTTGATCATATTAAGAATACCTATGGAAAAGGAGAGGATTGAGGACAATTCATTGTGTAAATTTATATTGGTTAGAGTTGGGAAACACAAGGAATCATGAGTAGATTTCAAAGATGATACAAATGCCAAACCTCTTAGGAATATAAAGGATATACCAACAGTCAAGCACATTTGTGATTTTCATGAAATCATATTTTTCTAGGATAAGGTATATCCTAGCAAATGTGCTTGCAAACCTTTAGATTGTTTTAAGGTTTTTGTTGAGTTCTTTTTGGCACTAGGGATAAGGTTGTTTGGGGGCAATCCTTTAATGGTGTCCAAATGGAAAGAACTTGGGTTGTTGAGTTAGGATTAACTTGACAAGAGAAAGGTCGTGATGTTAAGCTAGGTATAACTTAACTTGGTGTTATGGTGTCAAGTTGGGTAGGACTTGATCTTGGTAAATTGAAAATTGGGAGAAGACATAGGTTAAGGGGAGGTTGCCTCCTAGTTGCCTTAATTTTCATGAGAAATTTTTTAGGTTTTGTGTCAAACTTGGGAATGGTGATAGATACATGGTTGGATGTATTTTTCTCATGTAGGTATAGGTACCACAAAGTTCTCCACAAAATTTAGGAATTTTTGGAGATTTGTGAAATTTCTGGCGCATTTCTGAAAATGGCCAGAAAAACTGATATTCAGAGTATCAGTCGACTGCTATGGGGGCATTCAACTGCCCAGGGCTGATTTGTGTATCAGCAGTTGGTTTTGTGTCCAAATGATAAGAAACAAGTGTATGGGGGTTTAGTACACTGTGTTTAGGATCATTGGGATTAAAAGAACCAATAATTAGGATATTATTGGGGTCTTTTTGATGTTAGACAAAGGGGGAGAAGTGTTGGGTTTAAGTTGGGAAACCAAACACACCTTTGCTAGAAACCCTAGGTTTAGGGGGAGCATGGTTGCTCCATTCTTGACGTAAGGGGAATCTTAGAGAGGTTCTTAAAAAGTCTTTGTAAGTCCAATGTAGGAGGAGCTTGGGAGAAGCTTTAAAAAGCCCGGTTTTGGGAAAATTCCTAACTTTGGGAAGTTAGGTGTGGAAATTCCTAACTTGGAGGGTTAGGTGTGGAAAAGTCCTAACTTGGAGGGTTAGGTGTGAAAAGTCCTAACTTGGAGGGTTAGGTGTTGAAAATTCCTAACTTGGAGGGTTAGGTGTGGGATGCCTTGGGATAGGATCCATTTATGCATTGGCGGTGTAAGTCCAAGATGGAGTCTTGGCAGTGTAAGTCCAGTTGTTTATTTAGCATTGGTTTTGCTATATATTATTATTTGTTTTCCCTAACTTAAACGTATTGTCAAACATCAAAAGGGGGAGATTGTTGAGGCAATCTATGGTCCGGAGCGACCATGTGTTTTGATGTTTGGGCAAAGAGTTTAAGTTAGGTTTCCCTTGTGTTCTTATATATGTATGTTGAGTGTGCAGGTTGCGCAGGGTTACACATATGGACTCGGCTGGACGGCCTCGGTATGGTGAAGGGTGGCATGGAGACAAGCTGGAGGATTGTGTGCACTCGAGGGACCTTGGAGAGCAAGGACGATGAGCTGAGGGGCACGGACTTCGAGGCATGCGTGAAGGATGGCATGGAGGCAAGCTGGAGGCTTGCGTGCATCCGAGGGATGGGAGCCGAAGATGAAGAAGGCGTGAAGGCAATAGTCGAGGCTGCTGAAGAGGAGTAGGTCGAGTCGTGAGGGTACGAGTGTTGTGTGATTGTACTCGGGAAATCCTAGGGTTCGAGTGCTGAGAAAGGTGTACTCGGGAAGGGAAACTCTAGGTGTGTGAGTGGGGCAGTCGACTGCCATTGTGGTAGACAACTGATAAAACTCACAAAAGGTTTTCAGCCTCAGACCAGTCAACTGCCCTGGGAGCAGTCAACTGGTAGCGGCTGGTGAGCTGGCAGAATTCGAATGTTGGGGTGTCAACGGTCGAATTCTGAGTGGGGGGCAGTCGCCTGCCCTGGGAGCAGTCGACTACCAGCGAAAGTTTTCAGCCCGATTTCTATTTAAAGAGAACTCGGTTTGGGCTGAGACTCTTGACGAATTTGGTCTTGGTTAAAGGTCAAATAGTAGTCTTTGTGCTCCGAGATTTGGTTGGGATTGTGGTGAGGTTTCTCAACCCACAAGGAGCGACAAGAGCTAGCCGGAGGTTATCCGAGGAGTGATCCACCAACGGATTCTTGGATTAGTCACCCTTAGGGGTGGATACCAAGTAAAATTGGTTTGTTAGCATTATTTTACATTGTTAGTTTTGTTTTTATTGTATATTCCGCTTGCGCAACAAACTGTGTAGGAAGAACGGACCGAAAAATGCTATTCACCCCCCCTCTAGCGTACAGAATTGATCCAACAATCTCTTCCTTAGCTAGTCGTTGGGCTTCCTGGAACCCCTGCAAAGAATTACAGACATGTTTAGTGGCATCCGTATCTACATACCAGGTACCAGTAGATAATACCGCTAAACATGTTACAACGACAAATGAAAAAGATATACCTTTCTCTTGACAACGGGGATAGTTCGCCTTCCAATGTCCAGTCTGCTGGCTCGTGAAGCACTTGCTTTTCGGCTTCTTCACACCAGCCTGAGGTCCCTACGATCCAGTCGCCTTCTTGTACCCGCCTTGTTTCTTCTTATTCCTGCCTTTCGGCACAAGAGTAGAAACCATCTGAGTGACCAAGGCATGTAAACTCTGACGAAAGAGCCCCTCTGCCGCCTGGTGTTCTCCTAGCAGTTCCCCAAACGTATACTCATGTTAATTCATGTTATAGTTGTGCCAAAACTGCTCAAAACTCCTAGGCAGAGACTGGAGTATAATATTGACCTAGGTTTCCCGTCGATTTGTGCTCCCAGTACCTCAATCTCATTGAGGTGAGCCATCATTTTCAGGACGTGATCCCTCACGGGTGTCCCTTCAACATAGTAGTCGTCATCAGGTTCTTCATCGCAACCTGCCTAGCGGCCCAACCCTGGTGCCCGAAGAGCTCCTTGAGGTTTAGCATCATGTCACTAGCAGTGGGCATGGCCTGATGCTGATGTTGCAATACATTCGACATAGATGCCAGAATGTAACACCGCGGCATCTCATCTACCTTGATCCACCTCTTGTAACGCTCCCTCTGCTCTTCGCTAGAGTTCTCACTAGGCTTTTCGGGACAATCCTCGAAGAGTACAAATTTATACTATTCAGCTGTAAGGACAATGTCTAGGTTTCTTTTCCAGTCAATGTAATTGGGCTAGTAAGTTTGTTCTCCTTAAGTATAGTTGCTATAGGATTAAAGGTCATTTTGAAAATCCTGAGAATCATAACATACACTACTTTGAATTCAAAAACAAATTGATTCCTCAAAACAATAAATTTTCGAAATCAACCAATACCTCTACACACCGAGAAATTCATATGCCACTATGGTGTGGACGTATATGAATTTCTACATTCGTAAGAGGAGGTTTTACCCATTAATCTTACTATCTTGTCAACCTAACTTTTTGACAAGTAAGATTAATAGTTGGTTCACTTCGGCCCTGCAAATAATAGCAGTGACTCCGATGGGGAGGATACTATTATTCGCATCTAAGTGTTTACCATTACACGACACTAAGAAAATTATTTCTGATTATGTGCCTTCTGATAGGGAAGTACACACGTCCCTTCAATAATATCCTATAGTCTTTTCCGACCCAGTGATCCGCAGAACAAGCCCATCTGATGGGGAGGAAGGCACTCAGAGCCGACGCACAGACTTATTCGCATCACTTATCAAATTGTAATGGAGGCCACGAGACTCGTCTACGGATTAAAATTTAATCCGAATGGAGACCCGTCTCCCAACGATTATCTTGTCATCGTATCGTTCGGTACGAATCACAACTTGGCCAATCACAAAGATCATGCCTTGTAATTCTCCTAACCGAACAACCGCGGAAGAGACGACGAGTGGATCGCCAGTTCTTGTGTTTATGGTCGGGGTCCAATTAATTAATTATTAACCATGATACAAGATCAAAATAATTAACTAATACACATAAAATGACGAAGCAAAATAAAGGAACAAAAAGGAGCCAAATGAAGGGAGTTATACCTTCCGTTTACCTCGTAGCCTTCTACCTTATGTCCCTCCCCTCCCGGACATCGTGTGGGCAACGAACTACCGAGAACCAAAGTCACCAAACAAGAGCTAAAACCCCTCTCCTTCCTCTCCTTGCGCCGGCCAAACAAAAACCTAGGGTTTTTGTTGTCGCCGGCCAAACCAAGAGAAAAGCACCTTCTTCTCCCCAACCAACACCTCCTTCTTCCTTCTATAGCTGCTGCCGACCCAAGGAAGAGCTAAGGAAGTGATCACCTGATAGATGTGAATACTAAAAGACTTGTTCTTTTTATATATAAGATCATCTATGTTTTGAAAAGAGAATCACAACAACACTAGATGCTTGTTTATATTAGTACATGCAAAAAAGTCCTTTACTTTGAATTGTAGATAATATGTTGTGTGGTGTCACACAGAAGATCATGTTATCAGTTCCTTGCTTAGTATAAGTAGAGGCTCACAGCCGAGATGGAATTGGACAAACCATCGGGATAGTTGTAGTGTAATTAGGTGTAGTTGGTCTTGACCATAGAATTACACTAGTGTGCTTTGAGTACATTGAGCAGGACCAAAACCAGAGGTCACCCAATTTATACTAGCTTGATAATTGGATAGGACCTCAGATTTTATTATGGAGTGCGTTCCCTAAATCCCGATATAATAACGGGCACATATGATTAATTATTATTTCTTTGATTTACCAATGGGCGAGATCTATTCTGTTAGATCGATAGGCCCGGTAAGTTGGGAAATAATATTAATTATATGGTGTGTCATTGATTATTGACAAAATCCGTGTCTTGGTGAGTCAAGACGATGATGCCCCCTTGATGAGCTCAAAAGGTTCATCATGTTAAACCCTGCAGGTGGATTTGATCCAACATGATGATAAGGTTGAGTGGTACTAATCAAGGATCCAGAAGTTAATTAATTTAATCTGTCAGTAATTTAAATTAATTACGGGCATTCGATATCTTAAACATGGGGGGATGGACGACTCATAATAAGTGGAGCCTATATGAAAATATGGGGGTTGGTGAGGAAGTTCAATTAAAATTCTTTAGTGGAATGGATCTTAATTAATCGATTGGTTTTAGATCCATTAGCAGGCCAAGATCCAAATCCTCCTCTTGGTCCCTACCTTAGCCCTATATAAACCCCATGAGATCATGAAACCAAGGCTTAATCCAAGAATTAACAACCTAGGCTTTTCTCTCCTCTCCTCTCTCTCTTCTCTCTCCTAGGTTTTGGCCAACACACAAGAAGAAGAGGTCTTCTTGACCTCGGTTCTTCTTCTCTTCTCCACCAACTCATGGCTGGGACTCATAAAGATAAGGAAGGACCTTTCTCTTCCTTTTGTGGTGCTCAGCGGTGGTGGAGGAGCAGCCGGCCGCCGGTGGGAGGCGGCGCAAGAGTGGTGTGCGGCGGCGCCGCAAGCTTGGAGGTGGGAGAGTTGTTTCGGCCGGTTGGGTGAGGACGAAGGAGAATTCTATCCTTCTTCATCTTCTTCTCCTTCCTCTCGAGGTCTGCAGCTGGTCCGATGGCGCTTGAGTAGCTCCGGTGGTCGACGGCGCAAGGGAAGAGGAAGACAAAGTCGGCGCAAGGTAAACCCTAGTTTCTAAGGTTTCTTGTTTTGGCTAGGGCATGAAGAAGTGCTTGGTTGGAACACCTTGGTGATCTCGGTTCCCGATATCTCATCGCCCACACGATGTCCGGAAAGGGTGGTACATAAGGTAGAGGCTACGAGGTAAACGGGAAGGTATAATTCTCTCCCTTAGCTCCTTTTGTTCTTTTGGTGCCTTGTTGATTAGCTTTGTCATTTCATGTATATTAGTTAATTATTTTGATTTTTTATCATGGTTAATAAATAACTAATTGGACTCCGACCATAGACACAAGAACCGGCGATCCACTCGTCGTCTCTTCCGCGGTTGTTTGGTTAGGATAATTACAAGGCACGATCTTTGTGATTGGCCAAGTTGTAATTCATACCGAACGATACGATAACGAGATGGTCGTTGGGAGACGAATCTCCATTCAGATTAAATATTAATCCATAGACATGGAGAGGTCTCTCAAGGATGACCAAGTATTCGCTAGGGAAACCCGCCAAGCCATACCCAACAATTGGCATCAGAGCTGAGGTTTCCGGTTTGTGTGTTTAAGGATTGGTTAATTTTTGCATTTTCATACATTTTATTTTGGTGGATGATATGTGGATGTGCGTAGGCTAACTTTGTGTTGCAGGCACTAGATTCCAACTTATCATGGCCAAATAATTGATATGTGTGAATGTTTGTGCAATGTGTTGTAAATTAATTAATGCTCGGGGTTGACGAGGCTATGTAGTATTTAATTTTTGTAATTAAAAATGGCACATGTTTAGTTGAGCTCATTATTTTACCTTCGATCTAGTTTTCATGTATACTCCTTCATGGAGTATAGGATCGATGATGAAAATAATTAGCTAGTCATTTCGGCTCGGAGATCCCTCAAGGTGGCTTGCGCATAAGGAAGGGAGGAGCGGACGAGGTGACGACGCGACTGGAGGCGCATTGGAGACCAAAGCCATGAGAAGTTGAAAAATCTAGGAATTTCTATTTTCATTATGTTGGTTATGTGCTTGTCGTGTGAATGTGCTTGTTAAAATTCCTTGAACTAAATTACTAAGTGGGAGAGGGACCCTAAGGGTCCCATGGCCTCCATTTCAATCCAATAAGTGATGCGAACAAGTCTGCACGCCGGCTCTGAGTGCCTTCCTCCACATCGGATGGACTTGTTCTACGGATCACTAGGTCGGAAAAGACTATAGAAAATTATTAAAGAGCGTGTGTACTTCACCATCGGAAGGCACATAATCGGAAATAATTTTCTTAGTATCGTGTAATGGTAAACACTTAGATGCGAATAATAGTATCCTCCCCATCGGAGTCACTGCTATTATTTTACAGGGCCGAAGTGAACCAACTATTAATCTTACTTGTCAAAAAGATAGGTTAACAAGATAGTAAGATTAATGGGTGAATCCTCCTCTTACGAATATATAAATTCGTATACGTCCACACCATCGTGGCATGCGAATTTCTCGGTGTATAGGGGTATTGGTTGATTTCAAAAATTAATTATTTTCAGGAATCAATTTATTTTCAATTTCTAAAATAGTGTATGTTGTGATTCTCAGGATTTTCAAAATGGCCTTTAACCCACTAGCTACCATACATAAGGAGAACAAACTTACTGAACCCAACTATATTGACTGGAAAAGAAATCTAGACATTGTCCTTACAGCTGAAGAGTACAAATTTGTACTCACTAAAAACTGTCCTGATAAGCCTAGCGACAAATCTAGTGAAGAGTAGAGGGAGCGTTACAAGAAATGGGTTAAGGCAGATGAGATGGCGCGGTGTTACATTCTGGCATCCATGTCGAATGTATTACAACATCAGCATCAGGCCATGCCCACTACTTGTGACATGATGCTGAACCTTCAGGAGCTCGTCGGCCACCAGAGTCGTGCCGCTAGGCAGTTGGCGATGAAGAATCTGATGACGACCACTATGGTCGAAGGGACACCCGTAAGGGATCATGTCCTGAAAATGATGGCTCACCTCAATGAGATTGAGGTACTTGGAGGATCTATCGATGGGGAATCCCAGGTCGATATTATACTCCAATCTCTGCCTAAGAGTTTTGAGCAGTTCCGGCTCCACTATAACATGAAAAAGCATGAGTATACGTTGGGGGAACTCCTGGGAGACCTCCAAGCGGCGAAGGGGCTATTTCGTCAGAATTCGTAGGCCTTAATAACTCAAAGGGTTTCTACTTTTGTGCCAAAAGGCAAGAAGAAGAAGAAACAAGGAGGGTTCAAGAAGGCAGCAACATCGAAGGGACCTCGGACTGGCGTGAAGAAGCCGAAAGTCAAGTGCTTCACGTGTAAGCAAACTGGACACTGGAAGGCGAACTATCCCCGTCGTCAAAACAAAGGTATTTCCTCATGCTTTATCGTTGAAACATGTTTAGCGGTGCTATCTACCAGTACCTCGTGCGTAGATACGGGGGCCACTGATCATGTCTGCAATACTTTGCAAGGGTTCCAAGAAACCTGACGACTAGCTAATGGGGAAATCATGGTCTACATGAGCAATGCTACGGAGTTGGAAGCAATTACAGTGGGAGATTTTTATTTGTCTATTGAGAGGAATAAAGTGTTGGTTTTGAGAAATTGCTTATATGTACCCTCATTTAGAAAGAATTTAATTTCAGATTCTAAGTTAATAAAGGATAGATATTCTATTGCTTTTAATAATAGAGTTGTTATAAAGAGAAATAGAGAGATTATCTGTTCGGGTACTATGGTTGGCAATCTGCACACTCTAGAACCAAAGACTCCCATGATGCAAACAGAAGTTAATAACTCATCATCTAACCTAAATAAGAGAATGGAGCCTTCTAAGATGAATCAGACGTATCTTTGGCACCTTAGGCTTGGTCATATTAACCTTAGTAGGATTCAAAAGTTGATAGCTGATAGGCCCTTGGGTTCATTAGTGGTGGAAGACTTCCCAACCTGTGAGTCTTGCTTAGAAGGTAAGATGGCCAAGAGGCCTTTGAAGACTAAGGGGTACAGGGCCAAAGATGTGCTAGAACTGATCCATTCTGATTTGTGTGGTCCTATGTCAATCCAGGCCAGAGGTGGCTTTGAATACTTCGTCACTTTCATTGACGATTATTCAAGGTATGGATACATTTACCTGATGTGTCGCAAGTCTGAATGCTTTGATAAGTTCAAATAGTTCAAGGCTGATGTGGAGAAACATCGAGGTAAAAGTATCAAGACACTACGATCTGATCGTGGTGGCGAGTACCTCTTTGGAGAGTCTAGGACCTACCTATCAGAGGCTGGGATTCAGTCCCAGCTGACTGCACCCGGTACTCCCCAATAGAACGGGGTGACAAAAAGAAGGAATAGGACTCTTATGGAAATGGTTAGGTCAATGATGAGCTACTCTGACTTACCTGATTTATTCTGGGGATATGCTCTGGAAACGGCAGCGTATATACTAAACTCGGTTCCATCTAAGTCAGCCCCTTCTACTCCCTCAGAACTATGGACTGGGCACAAGCCTAGTCTAGGACATGTTCGGATTTGGGATAGTCCAGCACATGTGCTAAAGGGAGATACTGATAAGTTGGAATCTCATATGGAAGTACGTCTATTCGTAGGCTATCTTAGAGGAACGAAAGGTGGTCTATTCTATAGTCCTAAGGATCAGAAGGTAATCGTTAGCATGAATGTCAGATTCTTAGAAGAAGACTATGTGATGAATCATAAGCCCAGGAGTAGACTAGTACTTGAAGAGTTAAGAGGGGGCGTTCCGGCCTTAGGACCAACTGTACAAGAGGGCACGCCACAAGTTGTTGCACCGTGTGTCACAGAAGATACACAGGTGGTGCCTCGTCGCAGTGGGAGGGTTGTTCGACAGTCTGAAAGGTTCATGTTTTTGGGAGAGTCTTCGGACTTGGTCTCTGGTAAACATGAACCGGATCCCTGGACCTATGACGAGGCTCTCCAAGATAACGATGCAGATTCTTAGCAAAGCGCAATGAACTATGAAATAGAGTCTATGGATTCTAATCATGTCTGGAAGCTAGTAGAACCACCCGATGGTGTAAAAGCCATCGGATGCAAGTGGATCTACAAGAGAAAGAGAGGATCAAACGGGAAGGTTGAGACCTTCAAAGCCATGCTTGTTGCGAAAGGGTACACTTAGAAAGAGAGTATCGATTATGAGGAGACCTTTTCACCGGTAGCCATGCTTAAGTCTATCCGGATTCTCTTATCTATTGCAGCTCATATGGACTATGAGGTATGGTAGATAAACGTCAAGACAGCTTTCCTTAATGGAAGTCTTGAGGAGATCATCTACATGAAGCAACCAAAAGGGTTCATTGAAAAGGGCAAAGAGCATCTAGTGTGTAAGCTTAATCGATCCATTTATGGATTGAAGCAAGCTTCGCGATCTTGGAACATCCGCTTTAATGAGGTAATCCAGTCATACGGATTTATTCAAAGCCCGGATGAATCATGTGTATATAAGAGGTGTGACGGAAACATAGTTGTGTTTCTTGAACTTTACGTAGATGACATTTTGTTAATTGGCAACAATATCAAAGTCCCATCAGACATAAGGGTTTGGTTGTCAAAATAGTTTAATATGAAGGACTTGGGAGAAGCGGGACACATCCTTGGGATCAAGGTCATAAGGGATCGCCAGAAAAGGATGTTGTGCTTATCCCAAGCTTCATATATTGACACTGTCCTGGCTCATTTTAGCATGGAAAACACCAAGAAGGGTTTTCTACCTTTCAGGCATGGAGTTCCTCTATCCAAAGAGATGTGTCCGAAAACATCAAAGGAGATAGAGGAAATGAAGGTGGTTCCTTATGCCTTGGCAGTAGGAAGCCTCATGTATGTTATGTTGTGCACGAGACCAAATATCTGTTTTGCCATGGGCATGGTCGGCAGATATCAGAGTAACCCTGGACAGGGATATTGGACTACAGTAAAGTACATATTGAAATACCTAAGATAGACTAGGGATTATATGCTGGTTTACCGGGCAGACCAATTAGTCCCTGTGAGTTATACGAATTCAGATTTCCATTAAGACAAGGACAAGAGTAAGTCTACCTCAGGGTTTGTGTTTACTTTAGGAGGTGGAGCCATAATTTAGAGGAGTGTCAAGCCGAAATGCATGGCGGGCTCCACCATGGAAACTGAGTATGTGGCAGCCTCAGAGGCAACCAAGGAAGCTGTATAGCTCAGGAACTTCATCATGGACTTGGATGTGATTCCTAGTTTGCCCAGATCTATCACAATCTTTTGTGATAACAGTGGTGCAATTGCAAACTCGAAGGAACCATGAGCCCATAAGGTGAGTAAACACACATAGTGCAAGTACCACCTAATACGAGAAATCGTAAAGCGAGGAGAAGTGGTTGTCGCCAAGATTGCATCAGAGGACAACCTGGCGGATCCTTTCACTAAAGCTCTTCGAGCTAGAGCTTTTGACCGGCATGTGGAGGATATGGGAGTCAGATGTATGACAGTGAGAGAACAGCAAAGTCTTTGAGTATAAGTGGAATACGTTGGTGCCCCGGTTGGTTTTGATGCGATCAACCAAGTTAGGTTAGGTCCTGTTGGTTTTAATCCTTCTGCTAAGTGTGCAGGAACTTAGGTACGGAGGAAGTCAAGCGTAAGACGCAATGGACGAAGCTTCGGAAGAGTACACCGGTAGAGCGAGAAGGACATGCGCGGTGTCCGAGAGACGAGAAGTCGGGAGGAAGGATGCTCGAGGGGCAAAAGGGCGGAGTCGGGTTCGGGTGAGCCTAACTTCGGTTGGCCGGAAATCACCCAGAAGACGAAGAATCAAAAAGACTAGTCCAAGCGCCCAAAAGAAAAGAAAAAGTTGTTTGGTGCCAAGGAGGATCAAACCCGAGACCTCAACAACACACACTAACCCACCTACCATTTGGGATAAAGGGTGATTGCAGTGAAATGTTTCCAATATTCAAAAAGACTGGTCCAAAGAAAAGAGAAAATTATTTGGTGCCAAGAAGGATCGAACCCGAGACATCAACCATACACGGTAACCAACTTACCATTTGGGATAAAGGGCAATGACAGTAAAATATTGACGATATTACTACTTAGAGATTAGAACAGCGACATGGAAACTCAAACAGCCATCTCGAGCGGAAAGATAAAGTTTTAATTAAAACTTTATTTCTTAAAAGATAATGTTACATTATCCTTTAATCAAATCCAATGGATGCAGTTTAATCCCATCCAAGATCAACCATCCAGATTACATCCATGGATCAACGGCCAAGAGAAAAGTCATCAACAATCAACAATCCAGATTCATTCTCTTAGGCTATAAATAGACTTAGAGGTTTTGCTTTAATTTTCATTCATTCAATTCTATTGTAATTCTCTAAGTTTAGTGATCTTCAGTTGTAAGGCTTCTCCGCCACAAGGAGATTTTTTTTTAGCTTTAACCGTCTTGGAAGCAACGACCAAGTTGCAACCAAGTTTTTTTTAATAAACGAGTTTCCACCACTTTTCATTTATTAGTCGTCTATTCACCCCCCTCTAGCCGGACCAACCACCGATCTAACAAGTGGTATCAGAGCGAGGCCGCCGCAGAAGGACTAACCGCCAACTGCAGCAAATTTTAAGATGGTTGGACCGGCGATATACCCGCCTAAGTTTGAGGGGGAGTTCGCGGCATGGAAACGGAAGATGCAGGTATTTTTTACAACGGATTATGAATTATTAATTATTATGAAAAATGGCTATGCAGCTCCCAAAGACAATGAAGGAAAGATCAAGGATCCTGATTCTTGGAAAAAGAAGGAACAAGTTGATGTTGTAGCAAACGGAAAGGCAGAATTTCATCTGCTAACCGTCCTCCCAGAGCAAGATGTGAACCGGATCAGTAAGTACGAATCGGCGAAGGAACTTTGGGAAAAGTTCTTGGAACTGCACGAAGGAACCTTGAAAGCAAAACTTGCGCGACGAGATGTTCTTCGAAGCAGACTGACCAATCTACGGATGGAAGACGGAGAATCTGTTGCGAGATTACATGCAAAGGTAAAAGAACTAATCACAAGCCTCGAAAGTCTCGAAGAAAAGGTAACTAACCGCGATGCTCAAAGGTACGCTCTAAACGCGTTTCCGAGAATCCCGGAATGGACCTCGGTAATCGATGCGTATTATATTTCAAAAAATCTAGAAATAAGTACTTTAGAACAGTTATTTTCTACTTTGGAACTTCACGAATCTCGCTTTGTAGAAAAGAACAGGAAAGCTGACAACATTGCGCTAAACACAAGGAAGATCCAACTCGACAAAGAATCATCAACGGATGATGAAGAAACAGCACTAGCGGTAAGAAAATTATGTAAATTCATTAATACTAACCGCTCAAAAAGGGTGCAGAGAAAGAAAAAACAAACGGTCTGATGCTACAACTGCAATGAGGAGGGACACCTGAAAGATCAGTGCCCTAAACTCAAGAACCAGCCAAAGAAGAAAAAGGCACTAAAAGCCACTTGGGACGAGACCTCGTCAGATGAATCAAAAGCCGGAGAGTTCGTCGGACTTGCACTGATGGCAAGCCACCAGGACGAAGATGAAGAAAGCACCTCGGGAGAAAGCAGCAATGAAGAGAAAGATCCTAACTTCGAAACCGACTCGGTAAGTGAGGTATGTCTACTTCCACCTGCTCGAATCTACTCGGTAATAAAATCCATGCTTAAGTCGATGAAAAAATTGAAGATAGAAAACTCTGAGTTAAAAGAAAGATTTGGCACTATATGCTCATCAGTTCTATTCGACCAACTAAAAACAGAAAATGAAAATTTGAAGAATATAGTGGAGAAATTAGAAAATGATATTGCATGTTTAAGAATTAAAAAGAATTTTTATCCTGAAAATTTGAATTGGTATGTCAAACATCATAAGGGCCAGATTAGGAAAATTCCTAGAAATTATATTCCTCCAAAGTTTTTGATTAACCCAGTAAATGAAAATTTATTTTGGGTTCCAAAATTTATTTTAAACTGATAAGTTTTTTTGTGCAGAATTCTTTTACAAAAGTTATATTAATATTTTTCAAATATTTTCGGTCAAAATTTGAAATTAAAATTTAAAAAAAATAGATAAATCATTTATTTTTATTGATCTAATTTTTCATGATTCAGATATAGTGGAAAAACTCATTATAATTTTAAAAAAAATTCTTCAAAAACTCGTATCTGTTATTTTCAGACTTGATAAACAAATTTAAAGCTGAAAATTTTTGTCTAAACTCATGTCTTCATCTTCGACTTTGACAAAAATATTCAGAGTTTTTTTTATAAATGTTCGATTTTTTATGAATCGTTTATTGAAATCTATTTTTTCGATATAAAAAAAATTGGAATTAACTTCGGAAAAAAATATGCCACTTTAAATTTGAAAAATTTGTGGTAATGCGATTCTTTTTACTTAGAATATTTGTTATCACACTTAAAATTTTTCTTCTTCCCTAATTATATTTCCCCATTTTTTTGATGTGATCAAAGGGGGAGGAATAATATTAAGTTAAGGGGGAGAGTAGTTTATGTTCGGGGGAGGTTATGTACATGATTGCAAAAAATTTTTTATGCTTAATTCTGTTACAATATTATTATTGTTTGTTGTTTATCCCTAACTAAACTTGGGTTGATGCACATCAAAAAGGGGGAGATTGTTAGTGCCCCGGTTGGTTTTGATGCGATCAACCAAGTTAGTTAGGTCCTGTTGGTTTTAATCCCTCTGCTAAGTGTGCAGGAACTTAGGTACGGAGGAAGTCAAGCGTAAGACGCAGTGGACGAGAAGGATTGCGCGGGGAAGTGAGCCGATGAGCTCAGTACAATCCGAGGGACGCGGAAGCTGCGGAAGAGTACACCGGTGGAGCGAGAAGGACATGTGCGGTGTCCGAGGGACGAGAAGCCGGGAGGAAGGATGCTCGAGGGGCGAAAGGGCGGAGTCGGGTTCGGGTGAGCCTAACTTCGGTTGGCCGGAAATCACCCAGAAGACGAAGAATCAAAAAGACTAGTCCAAGCGCCCAAAAGAAAAGAAAAAGTTGTTTGGTGCCAAGGAGGATCAAACCCGAGACCTCAACAACACACACTAACCCACCTACCATTTGGGATAAAGGGTGATTGCAGTGAAATGTTTCCAATATTCAAAAAGACTGGTCCAAAGAAAAGAGAAAATTATTTGGTGCCAAGAAGGATCGAACCCGAGACATCAACCATACACGGTAACCAACTTACCATTTGGGATAAAGGGCAATGACAGTAAAATATTGACGATATTACTACTTAGAGATTAGAACAGCGACATGGAAACTCAAACAGCCATCTCGAGCGGAAAGATAAAGTTTTAATTAAAACTTTATTTCTTAAAAGATAATGTTACATTATCCTTTAATCAAATCCAATGGATGCAGTTTAATCCCATCCAAGATTAACCATCCAGATTACATCCATGGATCAACAGCCAAGAGAAAAGTCATCAACAATCAACAATCCAGATTCATTCTCTTAGGCTATAAATAGACTTAGAGGTTTTGCTTTAATTTTCATTCATTCAATTCTATTGCAATTCTCTAAGTTTAGTGATCTTCAGTTGTAAGGCTTCTCCGCCACAAGGAGATTTTTTTTGAGCTTTAACCGTCTTGGAAGCAACAACCAAGTTGCAACCAAGTTTTTTTTAATAGACGAGTTTCCACCACTTTTCATTTATTAGCCGTCTATTCACCCCCCTCTAGTCGGACCAACCCGATCTAACAGAATATTGATAGATGTGTATACTAAAAGACTTGTTCTTTTTATATATAAGATCATCTATGTTTTGAAAAGAGAATCACAACAACATTATATGCTTGTTTATATTAGTACATGTATAAAAGTCTTTTACTTTGAATTGTAGATAACATGGTGTGTGGTGTCACACGGAAGATCATGTTATCAGTTCCTTACTTAGTATAAGTAGAGGCTCACAGCCGAGATGAAATAGGGCAAACCATCGGGATGATTGTAGTGTAATTAGGTGTCGTTGGTCTTGACCATAGAATTACACTAGTGTGCTTTGAGTACATTGAGCAGGACCAAAACCAGAGGTCATCCAATTTGTAATGGCTTGATAATTGGATAGGACCTCAGATTTTATTATGGAGTATGTTCCCTAAATCCCGATATAATAACGGGCACATATGATTAATTATTATTTCTTTGATTTACCAATGGGCGACATCTATTCTGGTAGATCAATAGGCCCGGTAAATTAGGAAATAATATTAATTATATGGTGTGTCATTGATTATTGACGGAATCTGTGTCCTGGTGAGTCGGGATGATGATGCCCCCTTGGTGAGCTCAAAAGGTTCATCATGTTAAACCCTGCAGGTGGATTTGATCCATCATGATGATAAGGTTAAGTGGTACTAATCAAGGATCCAGAAGTTAATTAATTTAATTTGTTAGTAATTTAAATTAATTGACAGACATTTGATATCTTAAACATGGGGGGATGAACGACTCATAATAAGTGGAACTCATATGAAAATATGGGGGTTGGTGAGGAATTTCAATTAAGATCCTTTAGTGGAATGGATCTTAATAAATGGATTGGATTTAGATCCATTAGCGGGCCAAGATCCAACTCGTCATCTTGGTCCCTACCTTAGCCCTATATAAACCCCATGGGATCATGAAACCAAGGCTTAATCCAAGAATTAACACCCTAGGCTTTTCTTGTAACGACCAGGCCCATTTGGCGGCCCATTCGGTGACCCCTTATTTTTCTTATGGTCGTCGACTGTCGACCGTGTCGTTACCATACTAGGTCTTCCCACCGCCTGGTCGGTGGATTTTTACCTTCCCAGGATGGGAAGACCTAGTATGGTAATGACACGGTCGACGGTCGACGACCCACAGAAAAATAAGTGGTCACCGAATGGGCCGCCGAATGGGCCTTTTTATTGTAACGACCCGGCCTATTTGGCGGCCCATTCGGCGACCCCTTATTTTTCTGTGGGTCGTTACAATAAAAAGGCGCCTTTTTATTGTAATGACACGGCCCATTTGGCGGCGCATTCGGCGGCCCATTCGGCGACCCCTTATTTTTCTGTGGGTCGTCGACCGTCGACCGTCGACCGTCGACCTTGTCGTTACCATACTAGGTCTTCCCACCGCCTGGTCGGTGAATTTTTGCCTTCCCAGGATTTGAACCCTAGACCCAGGCTTAAGTCTAGTTCTTTATGAATCCTGGTAACCAACTGAGAACTAGACTTAAGCCTGGGTCTAGGGTTCGAATCCTGGGAAGGCAAAAATCCATCGACTAGGCGGTGGGAAGACCTAGTATGGTAACGACACGGTCGACGGTCAACGGTCGATGACCCACAGAAAAATAAGGGGTCGCCGAATGGGTCGCCGAATGTGCCGCCAAATGGGCTGGGTCGTTACAATAAAAAAAGAAAGTGCCTTTAGTCAAAGTCTTGCGGCAAAGTCAACAATCTGAAGAAGTTACTTGGGAACGTGAGGATGATATGAAACGAAAATATCCCGAGTTATTTTAAGTTCGAGGACGAACTTTTCAGAAGGGAGGGTGGATTGTAACGCCCCAAATTTTCCGCTCTAGCGTGGTAATAATGGAACATGTGGCCAAGAATAATATTATGAATTTAGGGGGAAAAGTTATGAATAAAGAAATGTTAGGCATTATCTTGACACGTAGTGGATGTGTGATAATTATGCTTAGGTATTATATTTAATGTTATGCTTAAGTATCCTACACATGTATGAATGAATAATGATATGCATATGCATGTGTATGAATTAAATAAGTATCATTCTCTAGGTGGGCTTTGTTTATGCGGGCTTGGAAAAAATAATAAAAGGAAGAGAAAGCAAAAAAGAAGAGGAGGTGCCAAGGATTGAACCTTGGACCTCAAAGAAAAGCCAAGCCTTAAGAATGCATATGTAACTAATTCACCCAGCAGGGGAGTGCTATTAGGAGGAGATGGGAAATCGTAGATGAATAGAAGATAAGTGAAGAGACACATGAAAATGAAGAGGCACCATTGAAAGATGTGGTTACCTTTTCACTCCCTATAAAAAAGCATGGGGGGAAAAATGCCTAAGGCATTTTCGGCCACAAGCCCTCCCCTCTCTTCTCACCAAGCCTTCCCTCTTCTTCCTCTCCCTCACCGAGACCTAGGGTCTCCTTGCAGCCCCAAAACCGAGCCCCATAAACCGGAAGAAGAATAGGAGAAGAACAAGAGGAGTACCAAGCCTAAGAGCCCCCTTTCTTCTCTAAAGTCTAGAACACCTTTTGAATTTTTAGCGCAAGAGGTAAGACTCCCTCACCTGCAACATAATAGCCTTGAATGTGTATTTATGATCCCTTATGTTTGCTTGTGATGTTGTGTGGAGAAAATGGAAGAAAAGCCATGTTGTATGTTACGGTCAAGGAAGGTTTTCTCCTCTTTTATTATGTTTAAGTTTAGAGGATGATTCTACATGCTTATTGCTACTTTCTTATAGTGGATGAATGATGAATACATGATGTTTGAGTACCTTCCATGATGTAAAGGACTTAGAACCTCTCGGCCAAGTGGTGGAGATGGGTAGATGCATGTGTATAGACTAGGGCTTGATCTTATGTGAATTTTCCTTGCTTATGTAATGTTTTAGGTCAAGAAAATTATGGAATCTATGCCTTATTAAACCTGTGAGTTTCAACCAGCAACTAGGTTGAGGGTTAAAATAAGTCCAAACTATAAATCATGTACCTAAACTAATGTTTGGAGAAGTCTAGACTACCCTTATACTTGTAAATGATCTCTTATGCAATTGTTTCCATGTAACATGAATTTTTATGCTATAATACCCTAACTATGAATTTCGGCCAGCATCTAGAATGAGGACTAAAATAGGTCCAAACTACAATCATGTGCCTAAACTAATGTTTAGTGAAGTTTAGACTACCCTTGTACTTGTAAATAATCTCTTGTGTGAAGTGTGCACTTATTGTAATGTTATAGGAATTTTATGCTATGAAACCCTACCTATGAAGTTTCGGCCAGCATGTATTAAGATAGGAAAAGAAAGCTAAAACCAATGTTTTTCCTTGATTAAGACAAATATGTTACATGAATGATGTGTTGATAAGACTAGTATGATGTTTGCTTCACTTGCATGTTTTTAAAGAAAGATCCTACATTGTCATGCTATTTATGTGAATGATTGTGCCACGAAAGTGTGCCTATACTCATGAATGATTGAATGTCTATAGTACATTCATTATGAAAGAAAGAAAAAGGAAATAATGCATGTATGTATTTTACTTTAAAGTATGGCTTGTACCGGATCTTGAAAAAGATCCACAGGTCTGGACTACCGAAGTTGTCCTTAGGTTGAAAGAAAGTAGGCCTAGTAACCCTAGTAGGTCGAGACTAGCTACCTCACATCTATTTAGGGATGCGCGCAAAAAAAGAATGGGTACAAGCCGGGGACCCCAATAAAAATGATGTATGCTTATGTTAAAGTATTACTTATTATGTTTTCTAAAGAGCATCCTAATGTTTTTGCAATGCATATGTTTTATGTTTGTATGCATTCATGTACCTTATGTGCCTTATGAGTTTTATGCTATATATGAGATGTTATGTCTTTCAAATATACGTGACATGTGGATTTAGTGAGTTGGAAAGAGCTTACTAAGTTTCATACTTATAGTTAATTTCTTATGTTGCAGATCAACATAGAAATTTCTAAAGGAAGGTAAGCTGCAGGAAGGACTCATGTGTGTGGTGATGACTTGGCTGATCGATCCATTTAGTGCCATTATAGACTTAGCACTTATCTTTATAAGAAAACATATTTTACTACCTTATACTTGATACTTGTTAGCTCTTTAGGAGTTTATTTAATGCATGGATGCTACTAGATACTATGTGATCTTCATACCCCTTCTTGTTGCATGTGTTATACTTATGTTTTATTTCCGCTGCAATGCTTTAGATTCATATGCAATAATATGCGTAAGTTAAGTTAAGTAGGAAAAAGATAACGCACCGCCTTAACTGTAAGGGGCGGGCGTTACATTTCTCTCCTCTCCTCTCCTCTCTCTCTTCTCTCTCCTAGGTTTTGACCGGCACACAAGAAGAAGAGGTCTTCTTGACCTCGGTTCTTCTTCTCTTCTCCACCAACGCTGGGGCTCACAGAGACAAGGACCTTTCTCTTCCTTTTGTGGTGCTCAGCAGTGGTGGAGGAGCAGCCGACGGTAGGTGGGAGGCGGCGCAAGGGAGGTGTGCGACGGCGCCGCAAGCTTGGAGGTGGGAGAGTTGTTTCGGCCGGTTGGGTGAGGACGAAGGAGAATTCTCTCCTTCTTCATCTTCTTCTCCTTCCTCTCGAGGTCTGCAGCTGGTCCGGCGGCGCTTGAGCAACTCCGGTGGTCGGCGGCGCAAGGGAAGAGGAAGACAAAGCCGGCGCAAGGTAAACCCTAGTTTCTAAGGTTTCTTGTTTCGGCTAGGGCAAGAAGAAGAGCTTGGTTGGAACGCCTTGGTGATCTCGGTTCCCGGTAGCTCGTCGCCCACACGATGTCCGGAAAGGGTGGTACATAAGGTAGAAGGCTACGAGGTAATGTAATGCCCGCCCCTTACGTGAGCGACACGTTACTTTTTCTTTCTTTTGTACATTATTGCATATGAAACGTAAATATAGCAGCGGAAATAATACTAAATCATGAACATATGCAACTGGATAAATTTCTTTCTAACTAAACTACTTTAAGCATGTGAATCATAGCATAGCATATCTATCAAGAGAGTATATAGTTCTACATTAAGCATGCATATCATAAAGAACTTCAACTCCAACAAGTAGTAAGTGTAAACATAAGGACATAAGGACTAACACATGCAGTTCATAAATAGCAACATTAAGTCCATGAGAAATAAGTTCATAAGTAAGAGTAAAGACAACAGTAGAATCGTTCTGCCAAGTCACTGCCACACACACACACATGCCCTCCTGCTGCTTCCCCTTCTTTAGAAACCTTTAGTTTGATCTGCAACATAAGAAGGTAGACTATAAGCATAAAATGCTTAGTAAGCTCCTTGCTTACTCACAAAATCTGTACATCACATATAAGTAGAAATCCACATCATTCGACATAAACATATAACATGAATAAATCCTTCAAGCATCTAAAGCACATAAGCATAAATACTTAACATTTGCATAATCTTTAAAACATAATCATGTGCATAAACCTTAGACATGCAATATCATTAAACATAAATATGTGCATAAACATTAAGAATGCTCTTTTGAAAATATATATAATATAATACTTGAATATCAACATATCATCATCATTGGGATCCCTGGCTTGTACCACACATTAAGGACAGCTACGGTAGTCCCAGAACCGAGGACAGCTACGGTAGTCCCAGAACTGAGGCTTTCATAAGGAGCCCATCCCTGTTGGACAGCTACGGCAGTCCCCGGGACAGCTACGGTAGTCCAAAACCGAGGCGTTCTTAAGGTGTCCATCCCTTGGACCTTTTTAGGGTCCGGTACAAGCCAATACATAAAGTAAAATAGCATACATGATTCCTTTCCTTTCCATAGCAATTTCTCTTTAGCATAGCGTTCATCATTTCTTTTCTTTTCTTAGAAATGCTCTTTAGACATTCTTTAATTCATAATGTCATACATGTCATGGGCATACATTCAAAGCATAAATATCATCATAACTTTCAAGCATGAACATGACATGGAGAAAACATAAGTTCATGATAAGGAAATTCATAACATGTCAACTTATCATTCATGATTCATAAAACACAAAATGTTCAATTTAAGACTAAGGATAATACACCTAGGGAACTTGTTCCATTTTTCTTTTCATCTATCATAGCATAATGGACATGGATACCTTTAATTCAACCCTAATTCAACATATACTCTACTGGTCAAAATATTTAGATAGGGTTATCATAGCATAGAAACACAACCCAACATCACACAACTCATACAACATGCATACATTGAATATCCTAGTACCAAGAGACATCATCAAGTGAGGTAGTGACCTTAACCCATCCTAAAACCCAATTTAAGGTACTGATCATAACCTTCTAAGGTTCATACCAATATGAAAATGACAAAAACAAGAGCAATTGGTTCATACAACATACATATAATACATATTCTAACACTAGGAAGCATTAGTAAATAACATGGCATCTTTAACTCTTCTTTTTCTTTCTTTTTGCCCTTATTTAGGATATTAACCCAACATGTTCAGAGGGGAAATATGGCCTAAGAATATATATATAACCTTCAAACAAAACATTAACAAGGACTTAAAACCATTAGCTAGTCAAAAAGAACCCAAACATCTTCTTATGGCCAAAAAGTCTATGGCTTCATGAGAGCCTTGGCCTAAACTTTTAAGGATCTTTTTGCTCCATCTTTTTACATCGTAACTCATGACTTAACATCAAGAAAATATTGGAGTCATTAGATAGCATCAACCACAAACCTAAGCCCTAAATCCATGCTTGGGCCGAAACTTACCTATAGAGAAAACTTCACGATTTTTAGCAACACATCGCAAGAACATACAAGAACATGAATAAAACATATATAAACTATTATGTTGCAGGTGAGGAGAGTCTTACCCTTGTGCTAAGGATTTCCAAACAAAATATATCACCTAGAAGGAGAAAGAAAAAACTTCTTGCTCCTTGGCACTTCCTTTGCTTCACAAACACAAAGCCTTCACTAGATCTTCTTGGAGAGAATTTTCTTGATGGAGAGGGGACCTTGGTATTTTCGACAATGAGAAGAGGGAGGAGATGCCCTATGACATTTTTTCTTCTTTCCTCATCTTCTTATAGTAAATGAAGAGGTATGTCTCTTCACCTTCCATGGTGGCTCTTCATTTTCCATGGTGATTCTTCATCTCCCATGGTGCCTCTTCATCTCCCTTATCCTTACACCTATCTACAATTTCCTTTATCCTCCTAATAGCACTCCCTTGCTAGGTGAATTGGTTACATATGCATTCTTAAGGCTTACAACATCTCTAAGGTCTAAGGTTCGATCTTTGGCACCTATATCATTTTTTTTTATTCTTTATTCTTTTGCAAGCCCATCTAAAGTAAGGCTCATCACATGATGTGTTATTTCTTTTATCCTCATGGGGCCCATTAGGATAACTAATGAAGTGTTATTTAAGACCCATTAGGAATTTCCACCATTTAGAGCCCATATAAGGCCTATTAACACTTACACTAAAATTCCCACAACTCTAACTATCATTCATGAATCATACTCAATATGGCTATTATTCATGAAATCCTACTCAATATTAGGGATAATATTGAAGGAAATTTTAGTGGGGTGTTACAGGTAAACGAGAAGGTATAATTCTCTCCCTTAGCTCCTTTTGTTCTTTTGGTGCCTTGTTGATTAGCTTTGTTATTTCATGTATATTAGTTAATTATTTTGATTTTTTATCATGGTTAATAAATAACTAATTGGACCCCGACCATAGACACAAGAACCGACAATCCACTCATCGTCTCTTTCACGGTCGTTCGGTTAGGAGAATTACAAGACGCGATCTTTGTGATTAGCTAAGTTGTAATTTGTACCGAATGATTGTTAGTAATATGAGAGAAGTGTCATAAGGCAATCGCCTTATGATTGTAATCATTTACTTTAATAAATGAATATTCACTATTTGAGTATACATGTTCATGTATTTGATTGAGATTTTAAACTCATTTACTGAATGTCCGCAATACAATTCACAGCATGAGAGAATTTATGATGAATTCACAACTAGTGATTATCTCTACATGTGCAATTGTGAAGTATTGAAATTGTCCCTAGTCAATGAATTGATAAATAAGGACACTATCAATTCTGTTGAGACTAGCATGGGTTATTCTCTAATCAGCTGATTCTCACTGGCTGGTGACATTGGAATGTCCGGAGATAAACATGAATGCTAGTTAAGGGAACTAGTTCATTGGAGTGACTGACTGTAAAACTTCACATGGTAGTCTACATATAGACATGTCAGTGAAGTTCTTACTGCAGCTTAAGTGCGATGTTCCTTTGACTTGCGGTGTTCAAGTCATCTTGGTCATGGAGACTTATACTTTAACATCTTAAGCAAGTATCTCCAAGGAGGTGTGGACCCAGGATGGTTGGGTATAAGCCGAAGTGCCCGAAGATGTTTGAACAGCCTACAAAGGATTCACCACTCCTTGCGAGGGGATGTATACCCAAGGCCTATCGTCGGATTGTTACTCAAAGCCTCTGGCCAGAGCATGACATGTTCAGAGTATGAGTCTCTGAAATACATGAGAGTAATTAGAATCCGTTGGACGAGAAAGACATTGCTTGGGCTAGGTGTGACGTAGTCAGCCTAGTGGGGACTGACACACATAGACCGTGTCCTGAACCAAGTGGGTATAAGATGGTGAAGGGAATGAGGCACGATTCATTAGAGCTGCTGAAGGGTTTCAGAATAATTTCTGAGGTCAACCGTTGATCTTTCGATTAATTGGGGATCATGATGTACTACTAGGTTCCACTCATGATCGTTCTATAATTGATGAATTATAGACGGCCAACATAAATCGAAAGCCTATTTAGTCACACGCACTACGAGTAATCCGAGGAATTTAAAACGAGTTGAAAATTGGATTTTCCGATCAAGAGAGATAAGTCGAATCTGAATTCATCAGAGACGCATCGGAAGCATAAAATGACTAAGTCTTTTGAAGACTTTTTGGACGAATTAAATGAGTTTAATTCGTACGGTTACGGCATTGGTTTGGCCGGCCAAAGAGGGTCTCCACCCTCTTTGGTTTGGCCGGCCACAATAAGAGGGAGAACCAAATTGTTTGGTTCAAATTATAAAATAAACCGCGCGTGGTTTGTTTTATAAAATTATGGATAAAGAAATTTATATAAAGAGATTTATTTTCATGGAAATTAAGATAAACCTTGGATTGGTTTATTTTATTTTATAAAATCAATAATGGATTGATTTACCATGATAAAGAAATTTATAGAAATTTATTCTTTTTATGGAAATTAAAATGAACCATGGATTGGTTTATTTTATTTTATAAAATTAATTATGAATTGATTTTTCCATGATAAGAAAAATTTATAAGATAAATTTCTTGTAAAATTTATTCCATAATAAAAGGGGAAACATGGCTGTTTTTATTATAAATTAAGTTATAATAAAAACTTGGCATAACGGAATAATTCATAGAAAAATTTATAAGATAAATTTCTTATGAAAAAATTATTCCGTTAAAAAGGAGACTTGGCGATAAAGAGACTACTATATAAAGGTGCAAAGGCAAGGCTTGGAAATCAATTCAAGTGATCAAGGATTCTTGCCTAGCCTCTCTTCCTCTCCTTCTCTCCCTCTCCCTCTAGGGTCGGCGCCCTCTCCATCCCTCTAGGGCCGGCGCCACCTTCCCCTAGAAATACAAATTGAGCTTATGTGAGAAAATGATAAAGAATGCATCAATATACATTAATTAAATCCTATTTATTTTTCGAATTGAATAACCCTTTTTATCAATTCGGGAGATCGTAGAAACATCTCCAAATAGGTTGATATCCAACCATAGATAAGAACAACCATGGCTAGAGTCCATCAAGTTATTCTTAGCTATGAAGGTAGGTAATTATACCGATTACATATTATACATATGTAACTATCACATTATGCTATCAACTAATTGAATGTTTGCATAAATCATTGGGTTGTTAACTCATTAACAAGTATGCAACAATATACATAGCACCCAACTGCACCTCTCTTTACATCGACCTTGGTTGTGGCACAACAAATCGATGCTCCAAGCTTAAGGTTGACCCATTAATCAAGAAATAGTTTTAATATGGTTGAAGCTCATTCAACCGTTTAGTCAGGCTTGGATGTGTCCAACAACCAAAACTAAGGATTGACCTCTGACTCCAACTATATTAATCATAAACTAATTTCATGGTTTGAACATATTGAGGTTCAAGCCGGGCATGGATGTGTCCATCAACCCAAACGAGAAAGAAAACTCCGGTTCTAACCATATTAATGGAAGGTGTTGGCCTTAATATTTTGTAAGGGGTTTTGGGTCTCATCATTTTCCTTTTAAGCACATTTATGACATATAATTATGTCATGTTCTAACGATTTCCTTAATAAAGTATGTATGTGACTTAATTTATCAAGTCTCATTAATTGAATTAGGAATCGGATTTCCTAATTCTAATTTCATACTTTATTCATGGAATTGTTTTGGGAAACAATTTCCTAAATTGTTATAATCAATTTCGGAAATAATATGTTTAAGAATTTGATTTCTCTAAATCAAATCTTATTAAATTAAGAGACAGATTCCCTTAATTCAACCACATATTATTTTGATGAAAATCTTATTTAAGGAAATAAACTCTATAGGAAACAATTTTTCCTAATTAATTTTGGAGACAACAATATGTAAGAGCATCACCTCATAAATCAAATAAGGAAATTATCGTTTGAGAATCACCTCAAAATTTTCAAGATTTGATCACATATTTTATTTATGGATAATTAATTACAACAAATTATTTACTTTGGGTGGCTCCCCGAGGCACTCCCCAAAGAAAAGAAATTTGTTGTAAATCTAATTTGGCCTGCTCCCCGAGGTATAACCAAATTAAACTTGACAATTAAAGAACTTGTTAATAATATAATTTGGATAGCTCCCCGAGGCCTACCCAAATCAATTTTAACAATTCATATTCAAAATAGGAAATTAAATTATAACAACTAACTTTAATTTGGGTGGCTCCCCGAGGCACTCCCCAAAGTAAAGAATTTTGTTAATAATTTGAAAACCAATTTGAATTTAATTGTCAATTAATGTTTCCATAAAATATCTAGACTTTCATGAAAAGAAAGTGCCCAAAATTACGAGCTTTCCATAAATGGAAAGTTTCCAAAATTAAAAGGTTTTCAGAATTATTGTAAGTTTCTGGTACAAAGAAAACTTACGTATTTCCAAAATTGGAAAGTTTTCACAATTATCATAAAATTTCAAAAACAGAGATATTTCAAAAGTTTGCGAAATTTCATGAGGATTTCCAAACTTTGAAATTCCTAAATCTAAAATTTACCATAATTGGAAAGTTTCCATAATTGAAAAATTTTCCAAAATTGAGATCATGACAAAGTTTTTCGCAAAACAATTATATGATTATGTCGAACACTAACCGGCTCTGATACCACTGTTAGGACCGGGTGCATGCCGACGCGGACACGTATTGTAATTGTTACATAATTACATGCAGCGGAAACAAAAGCATGAATAATTTTCTAAATTATTCTAACACATATCCTAAGCATGCAATGTGTTCACATAATCGTCTTATAAAATTTTTGCAGAAAAGGAAATTACTCTACGAATTACCTTGCGTAACTTGGAAGAAGGGACGAGATCCAACCGTTAGCGTCCCTTGAAAGCTTCGCCTCTATTTGTATCCACGCCGAGTATCGTTGGGATGACTTCGCAAAGCCACGAGTTTCGTGTTCACGAGAACTACTAGATTCTCCGTGAACACGACGAAAACCGAGAGAATAATCAAATCGAAAGACTCACCACCAAGGTTGGCCGAAGAGGAAGATCGTCGCAAGGAAGAACTTCGTCGCCTTGATGCTTCTCCTTGTGCTCACGGCAAGAAGAAAGAAGGAAGGCCTATGGCCGGCCAAGAGAGAGGGAGAGAAGAAGAGGAGAGAGCCCAAGCAATTCTTGGATGGATCATCTTCCATGGCACCCCTTGGGTCCTTTATATAGGGAGAGGTTTCTTAATTCCCAAGCAAACCTCTCCTTGACTATGGAATAATTTCTCAATCAATCCATAATCAAGGCTCTCATGATCAAGCTTCTTCTTCTTGATTATGGAATAATTTCTCAATCAATCCATAATCAAGGCTCTCTTTCTTTTGACATGATTATAAAAAACAAACCAACCATTGGTTCATTATATAAATTTTATTAAACAAACCAACTCATAGTTCATTATATAAAAATTTATATAAAATTTATATAACCTTTTATAAAATAAACCAACCTTTGATCTATTTTATAAAACAAACCAAAATAGCCTTATCCCCTTATGGTGGTGGCCATGACAAGAAGAGAGGAGGCCCCCTTCCTTGGCCGACCCATCTAACCCTAATTGGATCAAATCCCTTAATGAATTAAACTTATTTAATTCACCCATTAAGTCTTTAAAGACTTAGTCATTCTATGCTTCCGATGCGTCTGAAATAAATTCAGTTTTGACTATTGTTTGGACTTACAAAAAATAGTCTATCTCGATTGGAGAATCCAATTCAACTCGTTTTAAATCCTTCGAATTACTCGTTATGCGTGTGACCAAATAGGCTTTCAATTTATGTTGGCCGTCCATAATTAACTAATTAATTATAGAACGATCATGAGTGACACCTAGTAGTACATCATGATCCCCAATTAATTGAAAGATCAACGGTTGACCTCAGAAATGATTCTGAAACCCTTCAGCAGCTATAATGAATCGTGCCCCATTCCTTCAACATCTTATACCCACTTGGTTCAGGACATGGTCTATGTGTGTCAGTCCCCACTAGGCTCACTACGTCACACCTAGCCCAAGTAACGTTTCCTCGTCCTATGGATTCTAATTACTCTTATGTATTTAAGAGATTCATACTTTGAATATGTCATGCTCTGGCCAGAGGCTTCGAGTAACAATCCGACGATAGGCCTCGGGTATACATCTCCTCGCAAGGAGTGGTGAATCCTTTGTAGGCTGTTCAAACATCTTCGGGCACTTCGGCTTATACCCAATCATCCTGGGTCCACACCTCCTTGGAGATGCTTGCTTAAGATGTCAAAGTATAAGTCTCCATGACCAAGATGACTTGAACACCGCAAGTCAAAAGAACATCGCACTTAAACTGCAGTAAGAACTTCACTGACATATCTATATGTAGACTACCATATGAAGTTTTACAGCCAGTCACTCCAATGAACTAGTTCCCTTAACTAGCATTCATGTTTATCTCCGGACATCTCAATGTCACCAGCTAGTGAGGATCAGCTGATTAGAGAATAACCAATGCTAGTCTCAACAGAATTGATAGTGTCCGTATTTATCAATTCATCGACTAGGGACAATTTCAATACTTCACGATTGCACATGTAGAGATAATCACTAGTTGTGAATTCATCACAAATTCTCTCATGCTGTGAATTGTATTGCGGTCATTCAGTAAATGAGCTTAAGATCTTAATCAAATAATCATGTATACTCAAATAGTGAATATTCATTTATTAAAAATAAATGATTTCAATCATAAGGCGATTGCCTTAGGACACTTCTCTCATATCACTAACACTATGAACCTGATGAGCTCGGTTCTCCAGGAGCCAACAATTGCCCCCGGGACTATAGTGCAGCGATAGAGTGACTAGTCGCTATTCCAGGCATCCGCGATTCGATCCTTAGCTATGGCATATTTGCAGAAATTTTTCCTCCAAATGGGGCGCGAACCATAGGACGCTAGACTTTTAGACCGCCCACCGTGAGCGCTTCCCGATTTACCCTGGCGGCCGATGGGAAACTTTCGTGAGGCCGGGTCGGTCATCCGAGGTTGGAAAAACCTCGTTAATCATTTTTCCAGGAGCCAACAGGAGATTGCAAACCAGAATCTATGTTTTTCCAATAATAAATAGATATTCTATTACTCTATCTATAGTTATCTAGCAGTCAATACTATTATACACAAAATAGATAATCTTTCAGACCAATTCAACCAGAGTTTTAACAAATATCCCAAAATGAACTCGTCTCATTTAAACCCTAAAGAAGTGAAAATGCAGAGAAGAAAAGAAATTCCATAGATCTTATAGATAACTTCCAAAGAAAGTAGCATCACTTAGGTAACAGAAAAAACTAAGCTCCTAATTACAAAACAATATTCAATTCATACATCATTGAATCCAATGGACTGAGTACGCCAACAAATTCTCCACTGCAAGTATCCAGTAAGGGAACACCAGGAATACCCTGACAAACATGAAGTTTGAAGAGAATACAGACTTTAGTAATTGAACATGCAATGTCAGTCATTCCAAAAAAGATCTATATCGTACACCATAAAAAACTAGATAGAGGTTATCATGTCTAGCACAGAAAGCAACTTCTATTTCTAGTAGTATGGACTCCAAAGAGTGAAATCAAAAGGATTAGAGAGCAAATTATAAATCCTTCCCTGAATCAAGAAAAGGAAATAGCAGGTTATACCTTCCCTGAATCAGGAAGCAACTCATAAGCAGAATGGGTAGACAAGAATTCAGAAATGCAATCACGAAATATTCCAATATCAGCCTCTGAAATCCTCAAATTTGACACTTGCAGGGAAGCATCTGCACATGAAATGGTTGGTCTAACAAATAGGAAGTGAGTCACATTAGCTGAAACATATGCAGATTTTAAAGCAGTAGAAAGAGGGTCCTCCAATGGAGTGCTCTTAAAATCGCCAACAGATGAGTGAGGATGGAGAAGGAGGTCGAGTTACTCTTGGAAGTTCAATTCACAAGGATACACACTTCTACATAACTGGAAAAAAAAATCCCGGAGAGACTCATTGAGATGTACCATTGTCACGTTCAAAACTACGAGGGTTTCCGAAGGAAATCATTGATGCGGCGGTACCGGACAGCAGGGGCTTCCCCTCGACGGATCAGGTCTTGGCTCCCGATGCGGGTTTGGAAGGCAGCGGAGTTGTCTTGGGTAGGCAATCGAGGAGGAAATTGGCAGTGGGTCGGTGGGCGCGAACCATAGAGGAGGAGGGCGATGGCGGTAGATCAGTTGCTAGGATGTTAGAAAATGAACTGAGGGGACTTGGAAATTATAAATGAAGAGAAGAAACTTAATCATAATGGCCGCCTTCTTCGGCTGGTACAGGCAGTGATCTGAAAATCGGACCGGATCGGTTGGCCGGATCGATTGAACCGGAAATCGACTAGATTTTTGATCCGAGTTGACTTTAAAAATCAACTACTCAAGAATCGGATATAAACCGTTCTGAACCGGCCGAGAACCGGTGAATCTGGCAAACTGAAAAATCGGACAAACCGGCTTGGTTTATTTTATTTTTTATTTTTTGATTTTTTTCCCTTTTACAGTTTTGTTTACTCACTGAAAAATAAAAATTGAAAAATCAAATGTCAAAAACCTAGTTTGCTTTTAGCCAAAGTCCCCAATGAATAAACTTGTCATTTGCTTGAACCCAATAATTTTAAACTTAAAAATTTATTTGAAACTAATTCTTTTTACTAGAATAATGTGTTGAGTTGTTGACAAAAACATATCACATACTCGACCTAGTTGATCCAATCTTGAAGAAAATAATTGGATAAGTTGTTAGTTTCATATATTTATATAAATACATATTTTATTATATACCGGTTATATTCCGGTTGGACCCCTGGTTAAACCGGTTGAACCTCTGAACCTTTGTCCCAACCGGTTCGATGTCCGGTCCGATTTTCAGAACCTTGGGTAAAGGGAAGAACTCGATGCGATTCTTCGATGGTCCTGTGCGTCGGGAAAAACAGAGGTTGCCATAAAAATAATTAACGAGGTTTTCCAACCTCGGGCGATCGACCCGATTTCACGAAAGTTTTTCATCAACCACCAGGATAAATCGAGAAGCGTTTGCGATGGACAATCTAGAAGATCAACGTCCCAGGGTTCGTGCCCCATTTGGAGAAAAAAAATCGACAAATACGTCATAACAAGGAAAAAAAACAGAGGTTGCCATAGGATTTTAGTAAGGTGGGATTGGTTGGAAAAACATTAATGTGTTCATGACAGAGATAGTAGCGGCCAGGATTGGTGAGGGACCTCGAGTATGAATTTGAGATTTGGATGGTTGAATTTGAAAAGCTTCTCTACGCCTTCGAGGGTTTTAGTTAGCAATTATTAGACCATCTCCAAAGAAAATAAGTGTAGTTTTCATATAAGGCCGATCCTGAGATATGTCACCGGAGATGACGATAATTAGATCATCTCCAAATTATAAGTACTCCATATAGATTTTGATATAGTTAACCGAGTCAAATTAGGTTTTATTGTATTTTAATCCTTATGTCTAAGTGTGCAGGAGTTTAGGAGCGTAGAAAGTCGAGCGGAAGACACAACGGTCGAGAAGGATGGTACGGGAAGGGAGTCAACGGGCCCGGTGCATCTGAGGAACGCGGAGGTCTGCGGAAGAGTACGCAGGTGGAGCGAGAAGGTCGCGCGTGACGTTCGAGGGATGAAAAGTCGGGGAAGAAGGACACTCGAGGAAAAAGCCGGAGGAGGGTTCGGGTGAGCCCGACTCTGGAAGGCCCGAAATCATCCAAGAATCGAAGGAAGCTCGTCAACATTGGGCTGACCCAAACCCACTCGGGCGCTCGTGAATGAGGGCACCTTTATTCCCGGGCACCCTTATACATATATGCACCCAAGATCAAGTTTTATCTACAACAGAGCCGTTTGCGAACGTTGCGAAGCAGATAACAATCAAGCCACGTGTCAGGCACCCTCAAGTACTCGGGCACTCCTATTGTGTCACGTCAGCATTCAGATAGAATTGACCGGGGCTATAAATAGATCCCAAGAGCTCAGCTCCAAAGCATCAATGGCAGCAAACGAATTTCTTTCTAGTTTTTCTGAGCTTTTCACCGTGTAAGAAGCTTCTCTACTTGAAGGTGTTATTCAAGAGAATTACGTTTCATTTTGCCTTGGATTAGCAACCTTCCTGGTTGCAAATCAAGTATTTCCATTTGCTTCTTTCTTTTCTGTTTTGTTGTTAATCTATTAATGTTTTTTTTTGTTTGAGCTAACCTCCATCATTGTTTAAAAAGAACAAAAGATAGTATTTTATTTTCAGGGGTAATTCATCCTCCTCTTGCCGACCACACTATCACCTTCAATTAGTATCAGAGCGAGAACACTCCAGAAGGACTAACCATCGTTTTAAGCAACTTACAAAATGGTTGGACCGACCATCTACCACCAAAGTTCGAGGGGGAGTTTGCGAATTGGAAGCAAAAAATACAAATATTTTTTAAAATAAATTTTGAATTACTTTTAATCATAAAAAATAATTTTGTAGCTCCCAAGGACGTCGACAATATACTTAAAGACGAAAGTCTATGGACAAAGGAGCAGGCAGACTTTGTGGCAAATGAGAAAACAGAGTTCCATTTGTTGACCGTACTTCCTGCACAAGAAGTCAACCCAATCGGGAACTACCGATCTGCAAAGAAACTTTGGGAAAAGTTTTTGGAACTTCACGAAGGTACCTCTAAGTCAAACTAGCAAAAAGAGACCTACTTCGGAATCAACTCAGCAACATTCGACTGGAAGAAAGAGAGTCAGCAACTCAACTACATGCAAAACTTAAGGAGCTTATCACGGAACTCAATAACCTCGGAGAGTCAGTAAGTAATCAGGAAGCTCAAAGGTATGCATTAAACACTTTCCCGAGGACCCCGAACTGGACTTCCATAATAGCGCCTACTACATCTCTAAGGATCTTGAGGTAAGTACCTTAGAGTAACTCTTTTCGACTTTAGAATTTCACGAATCTCGATACGTAGGAAAGAGTACAATGGACAACATCGCTTTAAGCTTGAGAAACATCCAACATGAAGAGGAATCTTCAGATGATGAAGAAAGCACGGCGTACATGGTAAGAACATTGTCCAAATATTTCAAAGCCAAAAGATTTAATAAAGTGCAGGATAAGAAGCAAAGGAAAATCCGCTACTACAACCGTGAGGAAAAAGGGCACATCAAGAAAAACTGCTCAAAGCTAAAAGAAAACAGACCCAATAAGGCGAAACATAAGAATCTGAAGGCCACATGGGATGAATCGTCATCGGATGAGTCGGATATCATAGAACACGCCGGACTTGCCCTGATGGCTTCACACCAAGAATAAGAGAGTATTGATGAAGGGAGAGCCACGTTAAAAGATAGTAGCGACGAAGGGGGAGCTTTGGATTTCGAAAGAGACATGGTAAGTGAGGTATGCTTTCTACCTCCGAATGAACTTTATTCAGGTATTAAGGTAATGATGAAATCTATGTACAAATTAGAACATAAGAACTTAGAACTGAAAAAATAATTATCTTTTTCATGTCTATTAGAAATGTTTGATAACTTGAAATTAAAAATGAAAATTTGAAGTCTCAAATTGAAAAATTGAAAAATAATCATGCATGTTCACACTATTTTCAAAATTTCAAAATTAGATATTTTGGAAGACTAAATTAGTATTTACGGTTTCACAGGGGCTAAATTGTAAAAATTTCTAAAAAATATATTCCATCTAAGTTTCTGGTAAATACTTTTGGAACGAACTTATATTGGGTCCCAAAATCTGTGTTGAACTGTTAGATATTATTTATTATTTATTTGTCATTTTTTTAATTAAATACTTTAGTTGTAATTTTGACAAATTCTTTTTAAGATAAGTATTGCAAAAAAATTAATTTAATATTTTTTTTTTTTTGATAGAATCTCCTTTCTTCTATCTACAATTTTTTTTTCAAAAATTTTAACAAATAAATGAATTTATTATGATTTTTCATTTAAAAATGTGTTTTTAAATTTTAAACATACATAAAAAATTAATTTCATCTAATTCGATTTTTCAGAATCTGTAGATTATCTTTTAAGTCTTGAAAAAAATTTCAAATTTATTTGATATCGAAATCAAAGTTTAAAATTATTTTTCAAAATTATTAACATCAGATTTCAAAATTATTTTTCATAAAGTTAGAAAATTATTTTTACATTGACAATTTTGCTGGAGATACGTCTATCAAAATTTTAACTTGAATAAAAATTTGATTAATTTTTGAATAAAAATAAATTATTGAAAATTATTTTTCTTAAATTAGACTTTACATTTTAAACTATTTTCAACCAAAATTTGATAAATTAGATTTTCTGAAAACTAATTCTTATGTTTGGAATATATTCAAAAAAAAGTTTCGAAAATTTTTGAATTTGAAATAATTTTTCATAAATTTTTATAAGTGTTTATTTTTTCCTTAACATGTTTTGAAGTTTTAATGTGGGAGAAATAGGATTAGGTTAAGGCGTAAGCTTAATTTCAATTTTTTTTATGCTTACATTGTCATATATTTATTCCTATTTTTTTTTATGCTTGTTTACCCTAACTTAACTCGGGTTGATGCACATCAAAACGGAGAGATTATAAGTATCCCAAGTAGGTTTTGATGTGGTCGACCGAGTCAAGTTATGTTTTAATCCCTATGTCTAAGTGTGCAGGAGCTTAGGAGCGTAGGAAGTTGAGCGGAAGACGCAACGGTCATGAAGGATGGCACGGGAAGGGAGTCGACGGGCTCGGTGCATCCGAGGGATGTCGAGGTATGTGGGAGAGTTCTCTGGTGGAGTGAGAAGGACGCGTGTGATGTTCGAGAGATGAGAAGCCGGGGGGAAGCACGCTCGAGGAGAAAGCCGGAGGAGGGTTCGGGTGAGCTCGATTCTAGAAGGCCTGAAATCACCTAAGAAGTGCCGTGTGAAGCTGGTCAGCATTGGGGTGACCCAAACCCACTCGAGCGCCCGAGAGCTCTCGGGCACCAGTGAATGAGGGTGCCCCTATGCATACAGACGCCTAAGATCAAGTTTTATCCACAACAGAGTCATTTGTGAACATTGCAAAGCAAATAACAATCAAGCCACGTGTTAGGCGCCCTCAAGTACTCGAACACCCCTATTGTGTCACATCAACATTTAGATAGAATTGACTGGGGCTATAAATAGGCCCCCAAAGCTCAGTTCCAAAACATCAATGACAACAAACGAATTTCTTTCTAGTTTTTCTTTATTTTTTGAGATTTTCACTGTGCAAGAGGCTTCTCCGCCCGAAGGAGTTATTAGGAGATTTGCGCTTCATTTTGCCTTGGATTAGCAACTTCCTGCTTGTAAACCTTGTAATTTCGTTTGCCTCTTTATTTTCTATTTTGTTATTAATCTATTAGTATTTTTTTTGTTTGAGCTAACCTCCATCATTGTTTAAAAGAAAAAAAGATAGTGTTTTATTTTCAGGGGCAATTTACCCCCTCTTGTCGACCGCACTATCACCTTCACAAACAAAATAAGTGAAGTTTTCATACAGGGCCTATCCTGAGCCATGTCACCGTGGGCAGCAGCCTAGGGCTCCCAATTTTTAGGGGCTCTTAAATTGGACATACATATATAATATATTTTATTGGATTATTCCAATAAAGGTTAAAAAATATATATTGTTGGATTGTTTTAATAAAGATTAAAAATATATATATTGTTGGATTATTTTAATAAAGGTTAAAAATATATATTTATTTTTAAAATTTAAGAAACAAATTCTAAATAAAAGTCATTTGAACCTTCCTTTTTTCCTTTCCAAGACATGTGAATACTGAACGCTTCCTTAACCTTTACGCTTTGAACCGTTGACTTTTGAGTACCAACAAGGCATAGTGAAAAAAGAGAGGGGAAGCTCCACTCAATTCCTCTATACTTTTCGCACTATTGTTTTGTTGGATTCTTGTGTTAAGGCTGTCATTTTTTGGAGTTGTGCAACGCATATATACTTTGTTTGCTTGTTTTACCAAAAGGTGGAAGATTTTACAAAATCATTTGCACCAATTTACTCTAATGTAATTGTCAACAATAAGATGAGAAAGTTATGTTAATAGTATCACAACCTTAATAACTTAGCTAAATGAGGTAAGAGAAGCTTTATATTAATTATTAAAAGTTAGTGAAGATGCTAAGACTAGAAGTGTGGCTGAATCTTTAACAACACATAAACTTGAAAGTTTTGAATTTTTGTTAGGCATGACTATATGACATAACATTTTGAAAAAATATGAATTGATTAGTAAAAATTTGCAATTTAAAGATATACAAATTGGCCTTTCAATAAAGATTTTGAGAGGATTGATTTCATATTTTGAAAGATATAAGGAGGAAGGTTTTCAATCTGTTATGACATTAGCGAAAGAGATTGCATCTAAAATGAAAATTGATCATAATTTTTCTCAAAAACGTACAATTCGTAGAAAAAACAATTTGATGAAAATTATTACGAAGAGATTAATTTCACAATCTGCTAAGAAATCTTTTAGGGTTAATTATTTTTTGTTGTTGTCATTGATATTGCTATTTCATCTTTAAAAAATAGATTTGAATAATTGAAAATCTTTAAAAATATTTTTGATTTTTTGTTTAATCCTAAAAAGTTGTTTTCAATGGATGATAATAGATTGCATGAGTGTTGTGATAATCTTCAAGTTGCTCTAAAATATAATGACTAGTCTCATATTGTTGCTGATAATTTATTTTCTAAATTACAAGTGCTACAAATGTATTACCAATAGAAACAAAGTCAAGTTTTGAAGTTCTTGAGTTTTTGTAAAAGTCTTATATTATTTTCTTGATATTTCCATTGCTTATATAGTTTTGTTAACTATATTAGTTATTGTAACATCAACAAAAAGAAATTTTTCTAAACTAAAATTAATAAAATTGCACTTATGTTCAACTATGTCTCAAAAACAAATTAAATGACTTGGCAATTTTATATATTGAAAATGAAATGTTATAATTTCGAAGACTTTATTAATGATTTTGCTTCTCAAAATGCTAAAAGATTTAGATTTTTTCAATGAGTATTTGTTCCATGTTTTTTTTATATTTGCAGGTATTGCATTTTTGGAGAAGCTTGAGAAATATATTTTGTACGGTGTTATACTTTTTGGAGAAGTTTAGAAAATATATTTTTTATGGTGTTGTACATTTTGAAGAATCTTGAGAAATATTTTTTGTATAGATTTTATCATATTTTTAAAATTTTTCTATTGAAATCTATTCTAATTGTATGTTAATAAAAAAAAAAATTCTATAAGGTCTCTTTTTCTCTTTTCGCCAAGGGCCCCCAAAAGTCAGGCCGACCCTGCTCCTGAGTTGGATAACTATCGCTCGGAACCCACCTTTGTATCAGCAAAAGAAACTTTAGTTGGTCTAAAATTTGACATCAACAAGCTGCTTCAAGAGGGTCTCCTCTATATTTTCGGATTGAGTCCAATCGAGGCAGGGCTGTCATTCACTTTCGATAAGAATCATCACCTTAAGTTTATATGCTAGCTAACTAAGGTTGTCTCTTCCTTTTGTAGCTTGAACAATGTGGAACCTATGTGAGCGACATCCTAAAGCTTGACATAGCCAAGCTGAATAGTTATGAACATGCTGAGTTGGAATAACGTGGTGCTCAACTGACCAACTCATCAAATGAAGCCCCTGTGACTGAAACTATAGCGAGCAGAGTAGTCGGTAATGATGTAGCGGCTAGTATGGGGGAAGTGTCGTCGCTCTGACCCTCCATGGCGCCCCTTGCAAATATCTTGGGAGTCTATAGAATCCGAAGGACCCTTAAGGATTTCTTGCAAGAGATGGCGACCAACGACCTCCTTCGCTCAAACTCCCATGGTGATGACTTCAGAGCATCCTATTAAAATAAGAGAAGTAGAGAGAGAGATAGAGAGAGAGAAGCGAAGAGGTAACAAAATAACTTTCTTAATTAATTGAAAAAACTTGTCCATGAGATATACAATTTATAGAGACCTTAGGATGCTTAGTCAAATAAAAAATTAATAAGGAAACTGTTAATTAATAGATTCATAAAGAAACTGTCAATTAACAGATTAATAAGGAAAATATCTAATAATATTTGACGTAGTCAAATATTTATTCTCTTTTACCCCCGATAAACTTAACGGGAGATCTCTGACGTTGAGTTTGCATGATAATCTGCTAAAACATTGTCTGGATAATGGCTTGGTAAGGATATCAGTAATTTGATCTTCTATGGAGATATAAGAAATAGATAATTATTTGCTTGCCACACGCTCTCAAACAAAATAAAAATCAATTTCAACATGTTTTGTACGAGCAAGAAATATTGGATTTGATGTAAGATATGTTGTTCCAATATTATCACACCAAATTTTTGGTGCAATATGCGATGCAAGATGAAGTTCCGAAAGAAGGAATTGAAGCCAAATAATTTCTGACGTTGCATTGGCTATAGCTTATATTCAGCTTCAGTGCTTGAACGAGATACTGTAGGTTACTTTTTTGAATTCCAAGAGATAAGATTTTGTCCAAGAAATATTGCATATCCACTAGTAGAGCGTCTATCTTCAGGAGAACTTGCCCAATCCACATCGCTATAGGCATGTAAATCTCGAGATGAGTGTCGATACAAAAGAAGACCATGTAGAATAGTGCCTTTGAGATAACAAAGTATTCTTTTCACACCTTCTCAATTTTGTTCAGTGGGAGTATGCATGAACTGACAAGCACGATTTACTGTAAACGTAATATCAGGGCGCGTGATAGTAACATACTATAAAGTGAAGGATCGTCTAGGCGTGCTAGAGGGGGGGGTGAATAGCACTTTTTCACGTTTTGGAACTCTACAGATTTGTTAGCGCAGCGGAAATAATATGCAAAGGAAATCAAGACAATGCTAACACTTATCGTTTACTTGGTATCCACCCAGATGAGTGACTAGTCCAAGGATCCACGTCGTGAGCACCACTTTTCACTATCGAAAACTCTCCTTGAGGTGGAGAAACCTTTACAATCGATCTTCCTCTTTTCAGAATGCAGTAGAATACAAGAGAGGAAGTGGAAAATGCTCTTCAGACGAGCAGCACTTCGACACTGTATGGAACCGTACCGTGTGTTGGAGCAATCAGCCCTAAATGGTCCGGAGTGACCATAGGTTTTGATGTTTGGGCAAAGGGTTTAAGTTAGGTTTACCCTTGTTTTCTTATATGTGTATGTTGAGTGTGCAGGTTGTACAGATTACACATATGAACTTGACTGGATGACCTCGGTACGGTGAAGGGTGGCATGGAGACAAGCTGGAGGCTTGTGTGCGCACCTGAGGGACCTTGGTGAGCTGGGACGATGAGCTGATGGGTGCGGACTTCGAGGCAGGCGTGAAGGATGGCATGGAGGCAAGCTGGAGGCTTGCGTGCATCCGAGGGATGGGAGTCGAAGATGAAGAGGGCGCGAAGGTAACAGTCGAGGCTATGGAGGAGGAGTCAGTCGAGTTGTGAGGGTACGAGTGCAGTGTGGTTGTACTCGGGAAATCCTAGCGTTTGAGTGCGGAGTGGAATGTACTCAGGATGGGCAACCTTAGGTGGGTGAGTAGACCAGTCGACTGGCCTGGGGGCAGTCGACTGATGGAACTCACAGAAAGGTCTCAGCCCTGGGACCAGTCGACTGCCCTTGGGGCAGTCGACTGGTAGGTGGCTGGTGAGTTGGCTAAAATTCGAACGTTGGGGTGTAACGGTCGAATTTGGTTGGCACCAGTCGACTGCCCTGGGGGCAGTCGACTGGTAGCGAGAAATCAGCCCCGAGTCCTATTTAAAGAGGACTTTGTGGTGGCTGAGTTTCTTGACGAATCTTGCTTGGCTAAGGCAAGGTAGTAGTCTTGTGTGCTCAGGAAAGTGTTTGGTGATTGTGGAGAGGTTTCTCCACCCACAAGGAGCAACACGTTCTAGCCGGAGGTTATCCGGGGATTGATCCACCGACGGATTATTGGATTAGTCACCCGACCGGGGTGGATACCAACTAACATCGCCGTGTTAGCATTGGTTAGTGATTTTATTATTGTTTTACTATTATTTCCGCTGTGCAAACTAACCATGTAGGAACAAGAATTCGGCGAAACGCTATTCACCCCCCTCTAGCGTACGGAACGATCCTAACAATTGGTATCAGAGCAAGGACTGCTCTTGATCGGACTAATCGCCGAGGGAGCACACGCTAGAGGAGAAGAAAAACAATGGAAGATAAGTTGGGGGATAACATCTACACCCCACCGCCCTACGACAAAGAGGATTTCGACTATTGGCGGGCGAGGATGAAGAATTAGCTTAGCATGGAGTGGGAGTGCATGGTCATGCTAGAAGAGCCCTTCGAAGTTCAAAAGGACAAGCATGGAAAGAAGCTTCGTCCTAGATATTGGACTCAAGAGCAACAAGACTACTCTAGGGCAAACAAGAAGGTAATAGATGTATTAATTGATGTTTTGCCTAACAATGTTTTGAGTATTGTAGGGAATTATAAAAATGCACACGAATTATGGACCAAGTTGGTGGAATATCACAAGAACCCTACACAAACTCAAGGAGTAGATGAACCCGAAAAAGTGAGCTCAATAGCTCAAGAGGAGGAAGAAGTGTCCACATCCTCAAGTGAAGAAGAAAGTGAGAGGTCATCCACCTCATCTAGAGAAGAGGAGGAGGTCACCACCTCAAGAGTTGAGGGGGAGGAGAGACCCTCACCTACACATGATCAAGAGGAAGTCTCCACTTCATCTAAGGGTGAAGAGGAAGTCAACCAAGCCTCAACCTCCACCAAAGCAAGGGCTAAAGACCACATTGTATGCTTTGGGTGCAATGAAAAGGGGCACTACAAGGATAAGTGCCCACTAGGTAAGAAAAAGGAGGTACACTCTAAACCCATTGTAAATTCCTTTAAAGCTAATGTGGGTTGTAGAATTGGTGAAGCTCAAGCTAAAAGGAAGAAGATTCGATGCTTCACATGTGGAGAACTAGGGCATTATCACACTAAATGCCCTAGAAAAGGTGAGCTAAAGAAGATGGAAAATCTAAGAAGATGGGAAAAAGAAGAAAGAAGGAAGAGAAGAAGCTCACAACAAGGAAGGACTACAAGGGTAAGGGAGGTAACCTCTAACCTTAGTTTAAAAAGAAATTTGATTTCAAGTTCTTCTTTACATTTCAAGAATCATGTTAATTACCCACCCATGCATTCTAGAACTCATGAGAATTGTTTATTTGTGCATAATCATGGATTTAAGTACAATGATAGGACTAAGGGTAACAAGGTAGATCATAACCCTAAGAAAAGCATGCATCATGATAGACCTAAGACTTGGGTACCTAAGGATCAAGGCATTGACCCCAAGAAGGGGAGACAAATGCCTAAGAAAATGGATAGGTCTAGGAATGTCCAAAGTGGACATATGGAATCAAAGATTAGAGGGCTAAAAAGGGAAAATCAAGCCTTAAGGGCAAGGCTTGATACTTTAGAGAAGACCTTAGAAAGATTCAAGATTGGATCTAAAGGTCTAGACATGGTGTTGGGTAGCATCAAACCCAACTATGATAGGTCAGGTTTGGGCTATCAATCCAAGACCTCCAAGGGCAATGGAAAGAAGTATGCTGGGAAAGCATACAATCTTAGTAAGGAGGGAAAGTCTGAGGATGGCAAGGGGATGCCATCCAAAGGGAAAAAGGACTTAACCAAAGACGAGGTGTCTAAGGTTAAGTGTGTCAAGTTTGTAGGCCAAGAGTCACCGGTAGAACACCGATGTGGCCTAGTGATGGTTGAGTCACCTAGAGAGGTGGCTAGGGCTAAGAGCTCAAGGGGGAGCTCTAGGAGCCTTTGGGATATATGGTGAATGGACCGTGGGAGGGGGTGCTCCTAGAGGTCTAGATGGACCATGGAGTGTGCCAAAAGAATTGGAGACGGACTTGAGTCTCAATTCTTGGGTTTTGGCACGGTGTTTTTGAGTTTCATGCATGGAAATATGACATTGGGGTCATATTACATGAAAATTAATTTTTGGTGTGTAATTGCCATGTAAATCAATGCTAGGGATGCATTGTGGGGTGGCATGGGCAAAGACATCAAGAGGAAACCAAAACTAGGACTTTAGGTTAAGGTTTGATTGAAGTTTTTGGCTAGTTTTGGATTTTGTGTCAAACTTGGGAATGGTGATAGATACATTTTGGAATGTATTTTTCCCAAATAGATATGAGTACCACAAACCTCTCCACAAAATTTGGGACTTTTTTGGAGATTTGTGGAATTTTTGGCGCATTTCTAAATTTCGTCAGAAATGCTGAAATTTCAGACTTTCAGAGTATCAGTCGACTGCCATTTGGTCAGGGCTGATTTTCATATCAGCAGCTGGGTTGGTGTCCAAATGATGAAAAACAAGTGTATGGGGGGCTAGTACACATTGTTTATGGTCATTGGGGATTAAAAGAATCATAATTGGGATATTGTTGGTTCTTTTAGGCAAAGGGGGAGAAGTGTTAGGTTTAAGTTGGGAAACCAAACACACCTTTGCTAAAAACCCTAGGTTTAAGGGGAGCTAAGATTAAGGGGGAGCATGTTTGCTCCATTCTTGGTGTAAGGGGAACCTTGGAGAGGTTCTTAAAAAGCCTTTGTAAGTCCAATATAGGGGAGCTTGGGAGAAACTTTAAAAAGCCCGTTTTGGTGATTCCTAACTTGGAAAGTTAGGTGTAGAAAATTCCTAACTGGAGGGTTAGGGTGGGATGCCTTGGGATAGGATCCATCTTTGCATTACATATGCATTATTTTTGCCATTGACTACTGCTTTGTTTTCCCTAACTTAAACGGATTGCCAAACATCAAAAATGGGGAGATTGTTGGAGCAATCGACCCTAAGATGGTCCGGAGTGACCATAGGTTTTGATGTTTGGGCAAAGGGTTTAAGTTAGGTTTACCCTTGTTTTCTTATATGTGTATGTTGAGTGTGCAGGTTGTACAGATTACACATATGAACTTGACTGGACGACCTCGGTACGGTGAAGGGTGGCATGGAGACAAGCTGGAGGCTTGTGTGCGCACCTGAGGGACCTTGGTGAGTAGGGACGATGAGCTGATGGGTGCGGACTTCGAGGCAGGCGTGAAGGATGGCATGGAGGCAAGCTGGAGGCTTGCGTGCATCCGAGGGACGGGAGCCGAAGATGAAGAGGGCGCGAAGGCAACAGTCGAGGCTACGGAGGAGGAGTCAGTCGAGTTGTGAGGGTACGAGTGCAGTGTGGTTGTACTTGGGAAATCCTAGGGTTTGAGTGCGGAGTGGAATGTACTCAGGATGGGCAACCTTAGGTGGGTGAGTAGACCAGTCGACTGGCCTGGGGGCAGTCGACTGATGGAACTCACAGAAAGGTCTCAGCCCTGGGACCAGTCGACTGCCCGGTAGGTGGCTGGTGAGTTGGCTAAAATTCGAACGTTGGGGTGTAACGGTCGAATTTGGTTGGCACCAGTCGACTGCCCTAGGGCAGTCGACTGGTAGCCAGAAATCAGCCCCGAGTCCTATTTAAAGAGGACTTTGTGGTGGCTGAGTTTCTTGACGAATCTTGCTTGGCTAAGGCAAGGTAGTAGTCTTGTGTGCTCAGGAAAGTGTTTGGTGATTGTGGAGAGGTTTCTCCACCCACAAGGAGCAACACGTTCTAGCCGGAGGTTATCCGGGGATTGATCCACCGACGAATTGTTGGATTAGTCACCCGACCGGGGTGGATACCAACTAACATCGCCGTGTTAGCATTGGTTAGTGATTTTATTATTGTTTTACTATTATTTCCGCTGTGCAAACTAACCATGTAGGAACAAGAATTCGGCGAAACGCTATTCACCCCCCCTCTATCGTACGGAACGATCCTAACACCGTGCACGTGCAAAAAGGTGCTTCTTTTATAGGTGAACAGGACAGCCTCGCAGTCTGTCCAGCGCGCACTAGTCGACTGCCCCTAGGGCAGTCGACTGGCCTAGCATTAATTGCTAGCCAATGGCTAGTTTTTGGGGTATACCAGTCGACTGCCCAAATGCCAGTCGACTGGTCCGAGGACGCAAACTTTTTGTGAGTTTTGGCAGTCGACTGCCCCAGGGCCAGTCGACTGCCCTGCCTCATAGCTCAACTCCAGCCACTCCGGACCTTCTCCTTCACGTGTGCCTTCAGGTCTGCTCCCTTGGCTTGCCCCTTGATGTCCTCTTCCTCTGGCTATCGTCCCTCGGATGCGCACGCAAGCCTTCCCTTGGCTTGCCTCTATGCCACCCTTCACGTGTGCCCTTGAAGTCCACTTCCCGGCCTGCCCTTGGAGCTCTCCTCCCTCGACTCTCGTCCCTCGGATATGTCCACCATGTGTGATTCTCCAAGTCCTGCAAACTCAATCACACACATCAAATACAACATAACACTCTAACTTTAAACATATTCACCCACACACATCAAAACTATGATCTTTCAATCATTTAAGGGCCAATTGCCTCAACAATTTCCCCCTTTTTGATGTGTGGTAATATGTTTAAGTTAGAGATAAACAACAACCACAATAACAATAGCAAAAGATAGAAATTGAAAAAAATAAGACATAGTGACCCTAGGAGGTAACCTCCCCCTTAATCTATGTCTTCTCCCCATTTTCAATTCTAATCACAATCCAGATTAAGTTTCCACTTAACAACAACAACATTAAAAATATAAGACATATCAAAACCTAAGAGGTACCTCCCCCTTAATCCATGTCTTCTCCCCATTTTTAACCTTTCAAGGTCTATGTTAGACAAAATACCTAAAATCATCCATTTTAAGTCAAAATTCTAACTTAAACCACCCATTCTCCCCCTTTGACACCATCAAAAGGATTGCCTCAAGCAACCAAACCTTATGGCATCAAATGAGAGAAAGTTGGATTTCTGAAATTTCTCACAGAAGCTGAAACTGGTCGTGCCAGTCGACTGCCCATGGGGCAGTCGACTGATACACCATCAGTCTGATTTTTCAGCTTTTCATCCAAATTTCAGAAACTCCCAGAAAATTCTAGAAAATTCAAAAATTGTAAAATTTTGCATACATGTTTGAAATGATATACTCTATCAGGGAAAAATATTAGTCCATAGAAAATTTCAAACATGCATGACTTTTGATAAAAATCCAAAAGTTTTGAAAACCACTACATTTTGTATCAACCTTTGAATCCAATTTTGCAATCATGTGACTTTTAAAAGCATGGCAAAGTATATAAAACATAAAATGGTTTTCAAAGGTTTAAAATGTCCAACTATGATCTTTGGGCAAAGTGTCCATTGATTAAACACTTGCCTTCCCCATAGTTGGTCTAGTTTTCATATTTTGATATTTCTAATGGTCCAACAATGTGCCACAAGCACAAGTGAGCCAAATGTATCATCCTAATGGATCAAGCACCCTTTTTCAAAGCTAATATCTCCATATTCATCCTAAACTTCCACAAAACACATTCCAAGGCCTCTTCTTAAGGATGTAAACTCTGATTCGGGAAGAGGCTTGGTGAAGATGTCGGCTAGGTTCGACTTTGATTCAACATAGTGTAGTTCTATGTCTCCCCTTGCCACATGGTCTCTAATGAAGTGATGTTTTACTTCAATGTGTTTTATCCTAGAATGGTGAATCGGATTTTTAGTTAAATTGATTGTGCTTACATTATCACACAAGACTTTGACTTTGGTGTAATGCAACTCATAATCCTCTAAGGTGTGCATGATCCAAAGGAGTTGGGAAACACACCCACCCATTGCCACATATTCCGCTTCCGTTATTGATAGGGCAACGCATGGTTGTTTCCTACTACTCCAACTAACTAAGGAGACCCAAGGAATTGACACCCTCCACTTATACTCTTCCTATCTAGCTTACAACCCGCATAGTCCGAGTCGGTGTATCCAATTAGATCAACACTAGGAGTTCTAGGATACCAAAGTCCGACATTGAGGGTTCCTTTCACATACCTTAAGATCCTCTTAACTATAATCAAATGGGACTCTTTGGCACAAGATTGGTACCTTGCACACATATCTACCGTAAAAAGTATGTCGGGTCTACTAGCGGTTAGGTATAGGAGGCTACCAATCATGCTTCTATATTGTTTAGAGTCTACCATTTTCCCTTCAATGTCACTATCCATTTTCACATTGGTTCCTATGAGTGTAGATGCTACCTTAGCATTTTCTAAACCAAATTTCTTTAACATCTCCTTAGCATATTTGGTTTGAAAGACATGTGTACCTTCATTAGTTTGCTTAACTTGAAGGCCTAAAAAGAAAGTTAACTCTCCTACAAGACTCATTTCAAATTCATCTTCCATACACTTAATGAATTCTTGTAGGAAGTCATTATTTGTTGACCCAAAAATGATATCGTCTACATAGACTTGGGCAACAAATATGTCCTTGTCCTTAGATTTTAGAAACAAAGTAGGGTCAATTGTTCCTCTCCTAAACCCCTTAGACACCAAAAATGAAGAAAGCCTTTCATACCAAGCCCGAGGAGCTTGTTTCAATCCATATAAAGCTTTTCTTAATTTGAATACGTGTCTTGGAAAGTTAGGGTCCTTGATAGATTCCATTTTATTGATCATTTGAGCTGCTAAAATCCCTATTTGATCCATGTTTTTATTGCCAAAATTGTGAAATTGCCTAGGTTTTAGAATTTATTCATATTTTGGACTTTAATGCAAAAGTACACATATTTGAGTTAATTGGCCACTAAATTCTTGATTTATTTTTTGTAGGCATGAAAGGTTCCTGGACCTAGAGCATATTGGGTCAAACCCGAGTCGGAAGTGACCCGGATCAGATTATCAAGATCACGATTAAATCTGGGTCGTTCGATTCGAAAGCGGCTAGATCGGAGCCATCCGGGATGATCTGAAGCAATCCAAGCTAAAGCTAGGGTTGATCAAGCACCCTGATCAAGATCTGAAGATTTCATCCCAATCAGAGCAAGATCGACCGTTGGATCAAGCTTGGAGGGCTCTAGATCATCCATTCAAAGACTAGCTAGATCTGGACCATCCGTTGAAGATCTGGAGGATCCGAGCTACCACAAGGCAGATCCTGACCTCAGATCAACATCCTCAAAGTTTGGCTCAAATCGGACTAAGATCAGCCGTTGGATTGAAGCAAATCAATCACAGCCGTCCGTTGGTTAATACTTAAGGAAATTTTTCCGCAGCCTTACCCTTGTCGCGTCTTCAGCCCAGCCTCCACTGTTCTTCCTTGTTCTTCATCGTTTTTTCATCTTTCTTCATCGTTTTTGTTTCCATGAAGGCGTGACCACTTCATCTTCCAATCCAGATCGAGAATCGAGTCTTTGGTGATCAAGGTTTGAAGAATTCTGCTCAAATTGCGCTGAACAGGGGATTTCTTGAGGGTTTCGGGAATCCTCAGTCCGATCACTTCCTTTTCAACACCAGTCCATTTCCAAGCTTCCAAATCACTTGTAGGGGTTCTCAAGTGATCTCAGAAGTTTCCCAAATCGTCCTCGCAGCTCCATCAATTGAGAATGAAGAAATCGGATGGAAAGTTCAGCAAGCGCAGTTTTGAAGCAAATTCAATTTCAGAATTGATTGTCCACTGATTTGCTGAGCCTAGGGGTTCGAGCCGGTTCTTGATTGACAACCAAGAGTTTCTCGAGCTGAGGAAGGAGTTGAGGAGTAGATTAGACCTTTAATTCCAAGTTATAGCTGTAGTTTCAACTTTTGCACTGTTTTGTTCTGAAATTTCGTTTCAGCTACTGTGAATTTC
>JAGFNQ010007795.1:828348-866198 GCA_024364735.1 Boesenbergia rotunda | reverse complement strand
ATTTGTGTATTTGATTGGGATCTTAAACTCATCTACTGAATGTCCGCAATACAACTCACAGCATAAGAGAATTTGTGATGGGATCACAACTAGTGATTATCTCTAAATGTGCAAATGTGAAGTATTGAAAATATCCCTAGTCGATGAATTGATAAAAATGGACACTATCAATTCTGTTGAGACTAGCATGAGTTATTCTCTAATCAGCTGATTCTCACTGGCTGGAGACATTGGGATGTCCGGAGATAAACATGGATGCTAGTTAAGGGAACTAGTTCATTGGAGTGACTAGCTGTAAGACTTCATATGGGAATCTACATGTAGATATGTCAATAAAGTTCTTACTGCAGCTTAAGTGCGATGTTCCTTTGACTTGCGGTGTTCAAGTCATCTTGGTCATGGAGACTTATACTTTAACATCTTAAGCAAGCATCTCCAAGGAGGTGTGGACCCAGGATGATTGGGTATAAGCCGAAGTGCCCGAAGATGTTTGAACAGCCTACAAAGGATTCACCACTCCTTGCGAGGAGATGTATACCCAGGCCTATCGTCGGATTGTTACTCAAAACCTCTGGCCAGAGTATATCATGTTTAGAGTGAGAGTCTCTAAAATACATGAGAGTAATTAGAAATCCAAAGGACGAGAAAGACACTACTTGGGCTAGGTGTGACGTAGTCAGCCTAGTGGGGACTGACACCATTGACCGTGTCCTGAACCAAGTGGGTATAAGGTGGTGAAGGGAATGAGGCACGATTCATTAGAGCTGCTGAAGGGTTTCAGAATAATTTCTTCTGAGGTCAAACCGTTGATCTTTCGATTAATTGGGGGTCATGATGTACTACTAGGTGCCACTCATGATCGTTCTATAATTGGTTGATTATAGACGGCCAACATAAATCGAAAGCCTATTTAGTCACACGCACTACGAGTAATCTGAGGGATTTAAAATGAGTTGAAAATTGGATTTTTCCGATCAAGAGAAATAAGTCGAATCTGAGTTAATCAGAGGCGCAACGGAAACTAAAAATGGCTAAGTCTTTTGAAGGCTTTTTGGGCGAATTAAATGAGTTTAATTCGCGATCGGTTCGGGTCGGTTTTGGCCGGCAAAAGAGGGTGTTAACCCTCCTTGGGTGGCCGGCCAATAAGGGAGAATAAACCAATTTAATTGGTTTAATTAATAAAATAAATCTAGCGCGATTTATTTTATAAATTATGGATAAATAAATTTGTATAAAGAAATTTATGTAAATAAATTTGTAGAAATTTATTCCTTTTATAGAAGTTAAAATAATCCATGAAATGATTTATTTTAATTTTATAAAATCAATTATGAATTGATTTTTCCATAAATAAGAAATTTTATAAATTTCTTATAAAATTTATTCCATAATTTAAAAGAGAAAAAGAATTTGTTTTATTATAAATTAGTTATAATATGACTCGGCTTAAACGGAATAATTAATAAGAGAATTTATAAGATAAATTTCTTATAACTAATTCCGTTAATTCGGTTTAGAGGGAGACTTAGCAAAGGAGTTGCTACTATATAAAGGAACCAAAGGCAAGCCCTTATTCCGAATCAAGTAATTGAATTAGAGCTCTCCCTCTCTCTCTTCTCTTCTCTTCTCCTTCTCCCTTCTTCCCATTAGGGCCGGCGCCCACCATAGAGGAATTAGGGCCGGCGCACCTTGAAGCTTCATCCTCCATCTAGGGCCGGCGCAACTCCTCCATTAGAAGGTGTTGCCGTGAGCTTCAAGAAGAAGGAGAACCCGAACAAGAAGAAGAAGAAGCGGATAGCGACTCCTCTCTTCTCGGAATTCGATTCCGTTACTTCATTGGTTAGTTTCCTAATTTTTCTCTTGATCTTCTAAGTTGTGCCCATAGAGAATCTAGTAGTTCTCATCGGCACAAAACTCGTGACTTTGCGAAGTCATCCCGAAGAGAACTCGGCATGGACGCGAATAGAGGCGGAGCTTCCAAGGGACGCTACGGTTGGATCTCGTCCCTTTTCTTCGAGTTACGAAAGGTATAAAGTAAATTAGTTTACTTTTCCGCAAAGTTTTATTTTATGATTATGTCGAAACACCATAAGGTAGCATGCTAGATACGAAGTTAAAATAATTTAGGAAATTATTTTATGCAAATTCTTCCGCTGCACGTAAAAATTTAAAATTTTACGAACTCGTATCCTTGTCAACATGCACCCGGTCCCAACAGAAGACCTGGCTGAGAGTTGGGCACCGAAGTCCTGGTTCGATGAATTGGGTGTTTGTGCCGGAAGCACCAAGATCGAACCTAAGTTTTGATAATGACAAAGGGTTCATAAGTTAAGGTTACATTGTGATCTAATGAAGTTTTTTTAAGTGCGCAGGAAAAGTCCTAGGTAAACTAGGCACGAAATCCTGATTCAAGGAATTGGACAATAAGTCCTAGCCGAGGGCTGGGCACCTAAGTCCTAACCGAGGGTTGGACAATAAGTCCTGGTCGCGGACTAGGCATGATGTCCTGATTCGAGGAATTAGGCAATAAGTCCTGGCCGAGGGCTGGGCACCGAAGACCAGACCGAGGGTTGGGAAATATGTCCTGGTCGCGGACTGGGCACGAAGACCTGATCCGGAAGATTGGGCAAAAGTCCAACCGGAGGAGCCGGTTGGCAAAAAGGTAAACTCTCTTGAGAGGAGTAGGCGAGGACGTGTTCCCTGTAGGAGGGAACATTAGGCGTCGGTTCGACCTAGGGTTCGATTTTGGAAGCCCAAAGTCAGAACCAAGACATCTTAGGCTATTTACTGGACTTAACTTATATATTACTTGTGTTTTGGAACTAACCCTGGTTGTAGGAATAAAGGATGGAGTTTACTGCTTCCCAGGCGCCTGAATGGAGTCAGGCACCTGCCTGTATGGTTACAGGCGCCCAAGAAGGGCCTTTTCCAACAGTCTCGAAGCAAAGCCTCTACGTTAGCAAAAGAGGCACCCATGATCATACAGGCGCCCCAGTCATCCCAGGTGCTCCAGTTGAAGGGATAAGCGCTGGCCAAGTCTGCGGATGAGGATTCACGCAGAGAGGCCACGTGTCAGGCACCCCCTTCAACACAGGTGCCGAAGAAGACTATATATATAGGGGTTCACCACCTTGCTTCTAGACAACATTGAATCCAACGAAAACGTTCAAGCGCTCTGCTATAAACGCTCCATGCTCAAGTCTCAAGCACTAATGACGACCCGCGGCTTCGATCTTCTAATTCTTCTCCGGTCATCGATATTATTTTTAAATTAATTGTTTATATTAAATTCTGTATTTGTGTAATTCAAATCTGTAATTATTTTTGCGAAATATAAAATTGCCCAATGTAAACAGTCAAGGACCGTGGGCCTTGGAGTAGGAACCGATCTAGACTCCGAACCAAGTAAAAGAAAAACGTGTTAGCGTTGTTTGATTTTTCCGCTGCGTATTACTCTTTGTATCCAAAAAAGATTTTATCGATATTCACCCCCCTCTATCGATTCTAAACGATCCCACATTGGGCACGAAGTCCTGGTCGAATATCTGGCATGAAATCCTGGTGAGTAAAGTTGGGTCCTAGTTGTGGGATCGGTGTCGGTCGATAAAGGGGGGTGAATATCGACTCGAACATATTCGTCGGAACTTTGTTGTTCGATCATCTTTTTATCAAAGTTAGTACGCAATGAAATACAAAATAAAATAAAATAAACAAATAGTAGTCATGCGGGATTTATTTACTTGGTTCCCAATCCTTCAGGGTCAGTACGTCCAAGGCCTATGTACTCGACGAGAGTCCACTATTGGTCTCCTTTCTGAAATTTTTGGAGGCGGAGAATACCCATCTTATAGTTTGATTACAATGACAAAATGATAAATAAATATAGCTCGTAAATAAAAGAAAACTAAAAAAAATCTCGGGCAACTTTGGAAGTCCGAAGTGCTGCTCACTTCTTCCTGGAGCCTCCTTGGTCACAAAGCTTCGTTGTAGTGCTTTTGCTTCACACAGAATCATTGAGCAGATGGAAAACTTGATGTCTTGAAGTGAGGGGTCGAACCCCTATTTATACTACCATCATGGGCGCCTGATAAGCCTCTAGGGCGCCTAACATGCGGTCAAAACTTCATCCGTAGCAGCAAAACTCGTTCAGGGATAATCATCCCTTCCCAGGCGCTTGGGAAACTCCCAGGACCCTGGGAAAGATATATACTGGGCACCAGATACCAATCAGGCACCCAGGAAGACCTCTTCCCAAGACTTGTTTTTCCTGCATTTGCTCTCTTATCTTGCCTCCAACTCCAGGTACCTGCAAGATAACAAACACAAGACAAAACACATAATCTTAAGCCTTAATTGATTGGTTCTAACTTTAGATTTCAACCGAAACACTAGGTTGAACTGACGCCTACTGTTCCCTTTCCTGGGGAATGCGTCCTCACCTACTCCACCCTGGAGAAGTCTTTTGCTAACCGAGACCTCCGGTTGGACTTTTGCTCAGCCTCCGAGAATCCGGATCTCAAGATGTCTGACCTTGACCTATCTCTACTTCTGTCCGCGATCCCCTCTCGACTAAGTCTTTTGTTCGATCCTCGACCAGGACTTCGTGCTCAGCCTTCGAGGCTCTTGGATCATGAGACGTTCGACCTCGACCTGTCTCTACTTCTGTCCATAGTCCTCGCTTGGCTAAGACTCCGTTGCCCGATCCCCGACCAGGACTTCGTGTTCAGTCCCCGGACCAAGGCTTCGTGCCCAGCTTCACTCACCAGGACTTCATCCACCTGACTTCATTCACTAGGACCTAGCTTTACTCACCAGGATTTCTTCCACCTAGCTTCACTCACTAGGATTTGTTCCTCCTAGCTTGATTCACTAGGACCTAGTTTCACTCACCAGGATTTCTTCCACCTAGCTTCACTCACTAGGATTTCTTCCACCGAGCTTCACTCACTAGGATTTCTTTCCTTCATACTGATTTCTTTACTAGTCATCTTAATCCTGACTAGACTTCTCTCTGCCAAACATCAAGTCCTATTTGACTCAGTCCTTTGGTCTATCTGACCAGATACAGGTTTAGTCTCTTTGCCAAACATCAAATCCTGTTTGGCAAACCTTTTATCAAACTAATCAAACCTGGGTTTACCCTACCAAACATAAGGTCCTATTTGGTTTAACCCTTGATCACTTTGACTCGACCTTGGTATATTGTTATTGCCAAATATCAGGTCATGTTTGGCTAACCCTTTGTTAGACTGATCAAACCTGGATTACCTTACCAAACATCAGGTTCTGTTTGGCTTTGTCACTTTAACTAGACCTTAGTATATTGTCAAATATCGAAACACTAGAGGTTGACTGTTCATAACTGATGCACTTTGCACCAACAATCTCCCCCTTTTTAATGTTTAACAATAATCTTAAATTAGGTTAGGTCTAAGGGTTCTAGGTTTAAAACTTGGGAGAATTCAAAAAAAATCTAACTTATGTACTCTCTCCCCCTTTGACACACATCAAAAAGAAAATAAAGAATAATAACAAAGAATTTAAGTTAAAGATTTGCACCAATAATACGATTTTTGAAAATATTTATGTTTCTATGAGAAAATATAATTTTCAAACATCTTTTTTTATTAACAAATTCAAGTACCTTATCAGAAAATATTTTAAGAGGTACTAAATATTAGATTAAAATTTAAAAAGATAATTACTTTATTGATTTAAATTTCTGTAAATCAGACACAATCCTAGGAATCTTGTTGACTACAAGAAAATTTCCTATGTGTCTTAGAGATTTTCAATCAAGATAAGGTATTTTCAAAGTATTTTGATTTTTGAAAATAGCAGATTATTTGAATTGGATTCCTTCCCAATCTGACATAGTCCTAGGAAACCTTGTTAACTATAAGAAAAACTTTCCTATGTATCTTGGAGATTTTTTCAAACTCACGATAAAGTATTTTCAAAAATATTCAAAAGAAAAAAAATATTTTCAAAACTAAAGTGTTTTTTCAAAGGATAGTTTTTTTTTGAAAATATAATATGTTTGAAACTTCTAAGGTTTCTTTTAATTTGAACCTTCCCCTAAACCTAACATAGTCTTAGGAAGCTTGTTAACTATAAGTTGATCTTCCTCTGAGTTTAGGGTTGATTCAAACGAAAAGAATTTAAAACATTTAAGAAATATTTTGAAGTTTTTGAAAATATAGTGTTTTTGAAGCTCTTAATGTTTCTTTTAATTTGAACCTCCTCCTAAACTTGACACAGTCCAAGGAAGCTTGTTGACCACAAGTTGATCTTCCTCTGAGTCTTAGGGTTTAATTCAAACGAAAAGAAATTAAAAAAATAAGAAATATTTGAAATAAGTAGAAATAGAAATATATTAATTTCTTTTGATTAGGACTCCCCTTAAACCTGACACAATCTTAGGAAATCTTGTAGATTATAAAGAAAACTTCCTATTGTGGGATCGATTATGTCCGCTAGAGGGGGGGTGAATAGCGATTCTTCGGCTTGTTCTTCCTACGTTGTTAGTATGCGCAAGCGGAAACAATAATAATAAACACAAACAACAAAGAAAGCACTGCTAACAAACCGATTTACTTGGTATCCACCCCGGACGGGTGACTAATCCAAGAATCTGTCGGTGGATCAATCCCCGGATAACCTCCAGCTAGCCCTCGTCGCTCCTTGTGGGTGGAGAAACCTCGCCACAGCACCTTGACACGATCTGGACTCAAGAGACTACTAACAAGCCTTAACCAAGCTTGTTTCGTCAAGAATCTCAGCCCAAACCGAGTTCTCTTTAAATAGAACTCGAGCTGAAAACCTCGATGGCAGTCGACTGCTCCCAGGGCAGTCGACTGCCCCACTCAGAATTCGACCGTTGACAGCCCCAACGATCGAATCCAGCTGTACACCAGTCGACTGCTCCCAGAGCAGTCGACTGGTCCAGGGCCAAAACCATTCTGTGAGTTTTGGCAGTCGACTGGACAACCCCCAGTCGACTGGCCAGCCTACCACAGCACTCCTACTCACTTTCTTGGCCCTCCTCCACGTGTGCCTTCAGGTCCTCTCCTTTGGCTTGCCCCCTTGAAGTCCTCTTCCACCGGCTATCATCCCTCGGATGCGCACGCAAGTCCTCGACTTGCCTCCATGTCATCCTTCACGTGTGCCCTTTGAAGTTCACTTCCCGGCTTGCCTTGGAGTCCTCCTCCCTCGGCTCTTGTCCTTTGCCTCAGCTGACTCAACATGTGTAAACCTGTACAACCTGCACACTCAACATACACATATGAGAACACAAGGAAAACCTAACTTAAACCCTTTGCCCAAACATCAAAACACTTGGTCACTCTCGACCACAGATTGCCTCAACAATCTCCCCCTTTTTGATGTTTGGCAATACGTTTAAGTTAGGGAAATAAGATAGTAGTCAATAGCAAAAACCATGCTAAACAAATGCATATGCAATGCAAAAATGGATCCTATCCCAAGGCATCCTACACCTAACCCTCCAGGTTAGGACTTTTCACACCTAGCCTTCCAAGCTAGGACTTTTCACACACCTAGCCCTCCAAGCTAGGATTTTTACAACTCGGGCTTTTTAAAGCTCTTCAAAAGCTCCCTCTATATTGGACTTACAAAGGCTTTTTAAGAACCTTTCCAAGGTTACCCTTACGCCAAGAATGGAGCAACCATGCTCCCCCTTAATCTTAGGTCCCCCTAAACCTAGGGTTTCTAGAAAAGGTGTGTTTGGTTTCCCAACTTAAACCCAACACTTCTCCCCCTTTGCCTAACATCAAAAAGAACCCAACAATATCCCATTATTGGTTCTTTTAATCCCTAATAACCATAAACAATGTGTACTAGCCCCCCACACACTTGTTTTGTATCATTTGGACACATACTCAGCTGCTGAAGCTTATTTCAGCCTTTACTAGTCGACTACCCCAAATGGCAGTCGACTGATACTCTGAAACTCAGAATTTTAGCCTTTTCTGACGAAGTTCAGAAATACACCAAAAATTTCATAAATCTCTGAAAATTCCCAAATTTTGTGGAGAGGTTGTGGTACTCATATCTACTTGGGAAAAATACATTCTAAAATGTATCTATCACCATTCCCAAGTTTGACACAAAACTCAAAACTAGCTAAAAAGTTCAATAGAACCTTGACCTAAAGTCCTAGTTTTGGTTTGCTCTTGATGTCTTTGCCCATGACAATCCATAATGCATCCCTAGCATTGATTTACATGACAATTACACATCAAAAACCAATCTTCATGCTATATGACCCCAAAGTCATATTTCCATGCATGAATCCCAAAACACCGTGCCAAACCCCAAGAATTGAGACTCAAGTCCGTCTCCAATTCTTTTGGCACACTCCATGGTCCATCTAGACCTCTAGGAGCACCCCCTCCCAAGGTCTATTCACCATATATCCCAAAGGCTCCTAGAGCTCCCCCTTGAGCTCTTAGCCCTAGCCACCTCCCTCGGTGACTCAACCACAACTAGGCCACACCGGTGTACCTCCGGTGACTCTTGGCCTACAAACTCAACCCTCTTAACCTTAGACACCTTGTCCTTGGTTAAGTCATTTCTTTTTCCTTTAAATGACACCCCCTTGCCATTTTTGGACTCCCCCTTCTTGCCATGATCACATGCTACCCTAGCATATTTCTTTCCATTGGCATGGGAGTTCTTAGATCGGTATCCCAACCCCGATCTATCATTAGTGCGATTTAAACCACCCAACACCATATCTAGACCTTTAGATCCAACCTTTAATCTTGCTAAGTTCTTTTCCAATTTATCTAGCCTTGCCCTCAAGGCTTGATTTTCCCTTTCTAGACCTTTAACCTTAGAGTCCATAGGTCCACTTTGAACATCCCTAGACCTACCCTCCTTTCTAGGCACATTCCTTCCCTTTTTGGGATTAGTGCCTTGATCCTTAGGTACAAAGGTCCTATATTTACCATAATGCATGCTTTTCCTAGGGTTTTGATCTACTTTGTTATCCCTAGTCTTATCATTATATCTAAATCCAAAGTTGTGCACAAGTAGACAATTTTCATTAATCCTAGCATGCATGGATGAATGATTAACATGTTTTTTAAAATGCAAGGAAGAACTTGAAATTGAATTATTTTTTAACCTAGGGTTAAGAATTACCTCCCTTACCCTTATAGTCCCTCCTTGTTGTGATCTTTGCTTCCTCCTTTCTCCTTTGTCCCATCTCCTCAAGTGTCCCATTTTCTTGAGCTCTTTCTTCCTTGGACACTTGGTGTGGTAGTGCCCCAGTTCACCACACGTGAAGCATCGAATCCTCTTCTTCTTCTCATAGGTTTCTCCAGTTCTACACTTTATGTTAGAATTTAATTTAATTGAAATAGGTTTAGAGTGTACCTCCTTTTTACCTTTCAGGCACTTGTCCTTGTAGTGCCCCTTTTCATTGCAACCAAAGCATGTGATGTGCTCTTTCGATTTAGCTTTGGTGGAGGTAGATGCTAGGTTGACTTCCTCTTCAACCTTAGATGAAAAAGATGCTTCCTCTTGTTCTTGTGTAGATGAGTGTCTCTCCTCCCCCTCAATCCTTGAGGTGGTGACCTCCTCTTCTTCTCCAGATGAGGTGGATGACCTCTCACTTTCTTCTTCCACTTCTTGAACCAATGAATTGATTTCTTTGGGCTTTTGAATTTTTGTAGGATTTTCATGATATTCTTTGACTTTATCCCATAATTCATGTGCATCTCTATATTCACCTACACAACTCAAAATGTTATTAGGCAAAATATTTACCAAAATGCTAATTAACTTCTCGTTTGCTTTCACTTGATCTTGTTGTTCTTGACTCCAATATCTAGGCCTAAGCCTCTTCCCGTGCTTATCCTTTGGAGTCTCATAAGGCTCTTCAAGCGCGATTCGACACGCCCACTCCATCCCGAACCAAGTCTCGATTCTCGCCCTCCAAAAGTTAAAATCTTCATGATCATAGGGCGGTGGAGTGTAGATATCTTCCCCCAACTTATCTTCCATGTCTTTCTTCCTCTAGCGTGTGCTCTCTCGGCGGTTAGTCCGGTCAAGAGCGGTCCTTCGCTCTGATACCAATTGTGGGATCGATTGTGTCCGCTAGAGGGGGGGTGAATAGCGATTCTTCGGCTTGTTCTTCCTACGTTGTTAGTATGCGCAAGCGGAAACAATAATAATAAACACAAACAACAAAGAAAGCACTGCTAACAAACCGATTTACTTGGTATCCACCCCGGACGGGTGACTAATCTAAGAATCCGTCAGTGGATCAATCCCCGGATAACCTCCGGCTAGTCCTCGTCGCTCCTTGTGGGTGGAGAAAACTCGCCACAGCACCTTGACACGATCTGGACTCAAGAGACTACTAACAAGCCTTAACCAAGCTTGTTTCGTCAAGAATCTCAGCCCAAACCGAGTTCTCTTTAAATAGAACTCGGGTTGAAAACCTCGATGGCAGTCGACTGCTCCCAGGGCAGTCGACTGCCCCACTCAGAATTCGACCATTGACAGCCCCAACGTTCGAACCCAGCTGTACACCAGTCGACTGCTCCTAGGGCAGTCGACTGGTCCAGGGCCAAAACCATTCTGTGAGTTTTGGCAGCCGACTGGACAACCCCCAGTCGATTGCCCAGCCTACCACAGCACTCCTACTCACTTTCTTGGCCCTCCTCCACGTGTGCCTTCAGGTCCTCTCCTTTGGCTTGCCCCTTGAAGTCCTCTTCCACCGGCTATCATCCCTCGGATGTGCACGCAAGTCCTCGACTTGCCTCCATGTCATCCTTCACGTGTACCCTTTGAAGTTCACTTCCCGGCTTGCCTTGGAGTCCTCCTCCCTCGGCTCTTGTCCCTTGCCTCAGCTGACTCAACATGTGTAAACCTGTACAACCTGCACACTCAACATACACATATGAGAACACAAGGAAAACCTAACTTAAACCCTTTGCCCAAACATCAAAACACTTGGTCACTCCGGACCACAGATTGTCTCAACACCTATATATATGTGTTTAGAGTTTATCCAAATTAAAAGAGCAATTAAAGTAATTTTTGAAAGATATTTTGAAATGCATAATAACTTTTTGAAACACAGTTTTTCAAAAGCATTTTGAAAGACATAATAATTTTTGAGCAAAAAAAACTATTTTGAAAGGGATAAATTTTCGAAAAGAGTAATTATTGAAAAATAATTTTCAAAAGAATTAAAATAATATAGACTCCCCTGAACCTGACACCTTCTAGCTACCCTTGTTAACTACAAGGAACTCTACCTAAGTGTCTTAAGGACTTTAGTGTTGACCTAGAAGGTTTGTGTCTATGTGTAGGCCAAACAACTTTCAAAAAGATATATAATTTTTGAAAATGTATTTATAGGTAAGCACCCAAGCAAGCATGAAATTCATTAAAACATTATTATGTTTAAACATTATTTTGAAAATAGATTTTTAAGAAAATATTTTAAAGATTTTGAAAACATTTTCAAAGACATTTATCAATTGATTAGTCTTTATCATCTCACCCATTTTAAATGTGGCAGTACAAACAAGCATGGGTGCCTTATGAGTGTTGTGAGATGCTTGACTAATTTTTCTCAATTTCAATTTTATAGATTGCTTGTCCTTGAGTTAGATTCAAGTTTAACAATTAGTAAATTGAGAATAAATATCTATAATTGGCTTCCATGTCTTGGCAAGGCACAAGGGCTTTCTTTGGCTATAGCCTTATTGGATCATCAACCCTTTCCAAGACAAAATCTTTTAAAGGAATGATACTTTCAATTTACTCTTTTAAAAACTTTGGTCAAACTAGCCTAGGATGCGGCGAGGTAGCTTTGGCTAGTTCCACTTATCTAAGTCGACCAGGTCGGGTACTCCTTACCCTTCCTGACATCCTAGACTAAGCTTCCCTAATTTACTATCATCTCGCCCCACTTTGGTACTATGATAGGCAAGAATCAATCAATCTTTTTCCTATCTAACACATTCTATGTTAAGTAGAAAAGTAAACATGAATGACATAATAGATATATATATTAAAAAAAAAGGCAGATGCATGAGCATGACAATTATACATGTATCAATCAAGTCAAGTCGTTTTAATTAAGTTTCTAATAAAGTATCAAATTCTCGATTTGATACAGAGCTTGTGAACCCGCGAATATATCAACCCATTTTGATATATTTATTATTATTAAGTTAAATGTTCCAGTTGGGTAGGATTTTATTTAGTTTCATAATTGAAGGTAATTTATTAGAATTTAGTTCGTGGATTTTGTTGAATTAAGGATTAAAGTTAAATCATTAATTAATTAAGATTTAGTAATTAAGATTTTAAGTTGTTAAGTATTAATTAAGAATTAATTAAGGTATAAATTCTTAAGAATTAATTAAGGATTATTTAAGGTTTAAGTTGTTAAGAATTAATTTAAGTTTAAGTTGTTGAGAATTAATTTAAGTTTAAGATGTTGAGAATTTAAGTTTAAGTTGTTAAGACTTGATTAAAATTATTAAGAGTTAATTAAGGATTAAGTTGTTAAGAATTAATTAAAATTTAAGCTGTTAAGAATTAAATAAAATTTTTAGGAATTAATTAAGGATTGAAGTTGTTAAGAATTAATTTATGTTAAAGTTGTTAAGAATTAATTTAAGTTTAATTTATTACGAATTTATTAAAATTTAAGTTGTTTAAGAGTTATTTAAAATTTAAGTTGTTAAGAATTAATTAAAATTTTAAGTTGTTAAAAATTAATTTAGGTTTAATTTGTTAAGAATTAATTAGTTAAGAAATAATTAAGGATTAATGTGTTAAGCATTAATTAAGGATTAATTTGTTAGAATTAATTAAGGTTTAATTTGTTAAGAATTAATTAAGGATTAATTTGTTAAGAATTAATTAAGGATTCATTTGTTAAGAATTAATTAAAGTTTAGGTTGTTAGGAATTAATAAAAGTTTAAATTGTTAAGAATTAATTTCGGTTATTAAATTTGTATTTTTTTTATTTACAACGGGTATCCAGGCTTGCGCTCAACTAATCCACTTGGCTGACCGGCCCTGCCCCATAGCCTTCAACGAAAGTCCCCACCGTCAACGAGGGTAAATCGCGGGACGGAGACACGTGTCAACTTTACCACTGATGATATCGGTACCCGATGGCTCGACCACGCAGCAGCCTGTGGCGATTTCTTCCGTCAGTTATTAAATTTGTGATTAATTTGGGGTCTAGTTGCATCATTTTCATTAATTCAAAAATCTCTGATTCATCTATTTTTTCTTTTGTATTTAAGTTTTCAAGTTTATTTAATACTTCTACTTTATTTGAATTCTTATAAGCCTTATTAAATATAGCTTTAATTTTAATAAATTTATCTTCATCTTCAGAATTATATTCAGAATTATTGATTAAAATTGTATCATTATCTTCACAATAGGTAGAATAATTTTCAAGATTATTAATTAAGGTTGTAGCATTATATTAAAAAATAGTAGAATTATTAAGGTTACCTTCAAAATTAATAGAGTTATCATCAAAAATATTAATGATGGGTTGAGTATTATCATTAGTATTATTATCAATATTATCTCCAGAAATATTAGAATTATCAGTCACTATCCTTAGAGTTATCAGAATTATCAGAAGGGTTATTAATTGAAGTATTATAATTAATTTCAAAGATTTTAGCATTAATATTAAGGATTAAGAATTAATATTTGATATTTTAATATTGTCAATGTTGGATCCATTACTAGCTAATTTGTCATGCAATACATTTAATTTATTGTGTAGAAATTTGAAAAATATTATTACAAAAATTAACCTTTTTTACCTCCTTTACCATAGTCGCATTTCATGGCATTGAGGATCAAGTCATTTTCCAGTCTGGGCACTGGTTCTTGTAGTGTCCCTGCTTTTGACACTTGAAACACCGGATATGACTCTTGTCCCTCGGACTCCTAGCGCTGGTACCTCCATTGCCGCTGGTGGTGATGTTCAAATCTTACGAGTAGGACACTGGTTTTTGTAGTGTCCTCTCTCCCTACACTTGAAACATATTATGTGAAATTTAAAAATGGACATAATTAAAATTATACCTTTATTCACCCTTACTCCCCCTCAATTCCTGGTGTTGTTGCTCCTTAGCGGTTAGTCCGATCAGAGCCACCTACTCTGATACCAATTGTGGGATCGGTTGTTATGAGATTAGAACGGAAAAACGTAACAAGAATAATAGTGAACACACCAGATTTACGTGGAAAACCCTTGACAGGGAAAAACCACGGGCAGAGGAGGAAAAATCACTAAGAACGACGGAATACAAAGTCAGCAACTCTTATATCATAATAAAGTAAAGAGAAGTAGAGAAAAAGAGAGGTAGAGAAAAGAAAGAAGAGATACCCAAATAACTTTCTTGATTGATTGATATAACTTGTCTATGAGAAACACAATTTATAGGGACCTTAGAATATTTAGTCAAATAAAAAATTAATAACAAAACTGTTAATTAACAGATTTATAAAGAATCTGTTAATTAATATATTAATAAGAAAATATCTAATAAATATTAACAGATTAAACAGAATTTGGGTCACCAAATTCTAACAATCTCCACCTTGACGCGAATTCCACAAATCTTCAAAAAGAACATTCTCCACCTTTTTCACAAAAGTCCCACAGGCAAATCTCAGCATCTAGCATCAACCAAGTCCAAGTAATGTTTAAACTTAACTATAGGAAGTGCCTCACATCAATGTGCTTTGTCCTCTCATGAAGCATCTTATCCTTCGTGAGGAAAATGACACTCTGACTATCACAAAAGACTGTAGTAATCTGCAAGTCTTCGCTAAGCTCATAGAAGAGTCCTTTTAACCAAATAGTTTTCTTATAAGCTTCCCGTAAGTGATCTACTTTTATCAATATCACCTTGTGACGGCAACATCACCTATTACTGTGGATCCCTGCAGAACATATAAATTGGCGGTTTTTCTTAATCCCTTCATCACAACAAGAGACCCTTTACTAACCTTCACAGCTCCACCTTCACCAGTGTACTTGTACCCTTTAGAATCAAGAATACTCAAAGAGATCATATTTTCCTTCAAATCAAAACATGCCTCACATTACCAAGTGTTCGAATGACACCATCAAACATCTTAATTCTGACCGTACCAATACCAACAATTCTGCAAGATGTATTATTGCCCATCAAAACGGCACCACTCGAATCCGTTTCATATGTTGAAAACCAGTCCCGATTGGGACACATATGAAACGTACAACCAGAATCAAGAATCCATTCCTCACTCTGCTTCAAATCAGCATCAGAGGCAACGAGAAGTTCACCATCACTGTAATTTTCGGCAACATCAGCCTCACCAGACTTCTCTGATTATTTTTCCCTCGAATTTTCACTTGCCCTTTTATTCTTATTCTGCAGCTTATAACATTCAGATTTGATGTGACCCTTCTTCTTGCAATAATTACAGATCTTATCGCTATTTCTGCCCCTGATATTACCATCAGAGTCTTTCTCCTGAGTCCTTCCTCGAATAATAAGACCCTCACCCTGAGCCTTAGATCCTTCGACAAGCTGTTTCATTTTCTCTTTTGAGAATAATGAATCACAAACTTCATTCAATGTAAGAGTATCACGACTATATAAAATAGTATCTCTAAAAGTCGTATATGATGAGGGTAAAGAACACAGTAAGATTAATGCTAGATCTTCATCGTCATATTTGACCTCCAAAGCCTCTAAGTCAGAGACAATTTCCTTAAACACGGTCAAGTGATCTCTTAACGATGTACCTTCTGCCATGCGATGAGAATACAAACGTTGTTTCAGACCCAGTTTGTTTGTAAGACTTTTTCTCATGCACAACTGCTCCAGTTTTAGCCATAGTACAGCAGCGGATTTCTCCTTCAAAACATCCTGTAAAATCTCATTCGATAGGTGAAGGTAGATCTGAGATAGAGCTTTTGGATCCTTATGTTCCTTTTCCTCCTTTGTCCATGTCGAGGGCATGTTGTCTATCCCGAACAGTGCGTCGTCCAAGTCCATATGCGCTAGCACCGCTCGCATCTTAACCTACCACAGCGTAAATCTGGTGTTGCGATCCAAAAGCGGAATATCATACTTCATGCTTACCGTTGTGATTAATCCCGTTTGAAATCCTCAACCTTACTCTGATACCACTTGTTACGAGATTAGAACAGAAAAACGACAACAAGAATAATAGAGAACACACCAGATTTACGTGGAAAACCCTTGACAGGGAAAAACCACGGGTAGAGGAGGAAAAATCACTAAGAACGACGGAATACAAAGTCGGAAACTCTTATATCATAATAAAGTAAAGAGAAGTAGAGAAAAAGAGAGGTAGAGAAAAGAAAGAAGAGATACCCAAATAACTTTCTTGATTGATTGATACAACTTGTCTATGAGATACACAATTTATAGGGACCTTAGAATACTTAGTCAAATAAAAAATTAATAACAAAACTGTTAATTAACAGATTTATAAAGAATCTATTAATTAATATATTAATAAGAAAATATCTAATAAATATTAACGGATTAAACAAAATTCGGGTCACCAAATTCTAACATCGGTGCTGGTCGATAGAGGGCGGGGGGTGAATATCGACTCGAACTTATTCGTTAGAACTTTGTCGTTCGATCGTCTTTCTATCAATGTTAGTACACAGCGGAATATAAAATAGAATAAAATAAACAAACAGTAGACACGCGGGATTTATTTACTTGGTTCCCAACCCCAGAGGGTCAGTACATCCAAGGCATATGTACTCGGCGTGAGTCTACTATTGGTCTCCATTATGGAATATTCGAAGGCAGAGAATACCTGTCTTACAGTTTGATTACAATGACAAAATGATAAATAAATATAGCTCATAAATAAAAGAAAACCAAAAAAAGTCTCGGCCAACTCTGGAAGTCCGAAGCGCCGCACACTTCTTCCTGGATCCTCCTTTGTCGCAGAGCTTCGTCGTAGTGCTTTTGCTTCACAAAAAATCACTGAGTGGATGGAAAACTTGATGTCTTGAAGTGAGGGGTCGAACCCCTATTTATACTACCATCTTGGGCGCTTGATAAGCCTCTGGGGCACCTAGTATGCGGTCAAAACTTCATCTGTAGTAGCAAACCCCACGCAGGGATAATCATCCCTTCCCAAGCGCCTAGGAAAGGTATACTAGGTGTTGGATTGGAGAAAATTGATAGAGGGGGAGGGGGTGAATATCGATATAGAAATTTTTCGAAAAAGTAGAGTGATTATGCAGCGGAAAACAAGAAAACAATCTTCGTGGCAGTTTGCTTCGATGGTTTTGTTTTTGCCTTGTACTGGGGCGCCCGTATCCATACGGGCGCCTAGCCTAGTGAGGCGCCTCACTCCATTGAGGCGCCTAAGCTGTAGAGACCCCGTTCCTTCGTTCCCTGCAACCAAGGTTAGTTCCAAAATACAAGAAGCAAGTATGTTAGCCATTATTTACAGCCTAAGCTATCTTGGTTCTGACTTTGGGTCTCCCAAATGGAACCCTAGGTCGAACCTACACCTAATGTTCCCTCCTCTGGGGAACGCATCCTCACCTACTCCTCTCGGGAGAATTTACCTTTTTGCCAACTGGCTCCTCCGATTGGACTTTTGCCCAGCTTCATTCACCAGGTCTTCGGTGCCCAATCCCCGACCAGGTCTTAGTGCCCAACTTCCGGTCAGGTCTTCGTGCCCAGTTCGCGACAAGGACTTCTTGCCCAACTTCCGGTCAGGTCTTCGGTGCCCAGCCCTTTGCCAGGACTTCTTGCCTAGTCCTCGACCAAGACTTCTTGCCTAGTCTACCTAGGACTTTCCTGCACACTTAGTAAGCTTGTTAGATCACAACAACACCTTAACTTCTGAACCCTTTGCCATTATCAAAACACAGGTTTGACTTTGGTGCTTCCGGCACCAACAATCTCCCCCTTTTTGATTTATGGCAACACGGTTCAAAAAGTTAAGTTAAAAAGATAACATATTTAACAAGCAAGCAATTCGTAACAAAAATTCAGTTTTCTCCCCCTGAAACGAATATTCTCCCCCTGAGTTTTTCAAAGATATGTGGGTTTTTGTAAACCTTCTAAGTGCTTTTGTAAACCTTCCAAGTTTTTTCAAGCTTTCTATACTTTAGAAAAATTTCAAAAAGTTTTTCACACTTAGAAAATTTTCCAAAAATTTTTGCAAGTTTTTTACACTTAGACAAATTTTCTTGAAAATACTTTGTGCAAAAAAAAACTTAGAGAAACAGATTTTCACTTAGAACCATTTAAGTACTTAGAAAATTTTGAGGTGCTTTAGAAAATACTTAGAAATACTTAGTTTTGAAATGCTTAGATTTAAAAAGCATTTTTAAGCACTTTAGTTATTTACTTTACATTTGAAAAAGAGATAAAATTTTGAAAATTTTCTTTCCTTTCTCTCCCCTTGCCATATATCAAAAAAATTGATACTAATTACAGCAGGTAAATTAGAGCTAAAAAAAAAATTAAAAACTAATAAAGCATAAACTGGACCAAACCAAATTAAACCGATCTTGTTCAGGTCCTGTCTAACCCAGTTAGCTACTTACTAACTGTCATAAATAGTAGCTTTCGCTAGGGTTAGTCAAGTTAAGTGATTTAATCAAGTTAGATTTTCTAAGCTTGACACTTAACCTGATTGCTGTTCAACTTGTATTTATTGCCCCAATTACTGCAGATGCACTGACTTAAAGCATCTTGAGTCATGGCATAGACCTAAGCATCTCAACCCAGTCTAGGTTATCAATCAAAAGTACCCTAAGGTGTTTGTGAGATGCTGGCTTCTAGATCTATAGGTGCATGCAGTTCTAGGGTTACGACCTAAGCTAAGTCCATTTGCGAAAAAGCCCTAGTTTTGAAGGCGGTAAGTTTTTGAAATAAAACTAAGTCGAAAATCATTTTAAATTTCAAGAACTTGATAAAAGAAATAATTTTTCAAAAAAGATTAAATAAAAAAAAGAAATAAAATAATTTTTTGAAAAAATATGGAGAAGTCCTATTCTACTAAGCATAACCCTAAGATTCAGTTATGAAGTGAATAACTAAGAAGTTAAAAACTCAACAGATAAGTAAATAACCAGCAGATAAGATAACAAAGTCAACTGGTCAACACAAGGACCAGTAAAGTCACAACACAGCAAAGTTAACAGGTCAACACAATGACCAGTAAAGTCAAACACATGTCAACCCTACAAGGTAGGGCAAGTCAAATAGTATAGGTACAATCAGCTAGCTGGAGAGTCGCTCTGATCTATGAGGAGGGGCCAGGGTGGTCGAATGGACCAGGCTACCAAGACCGAAACATGGACATCATTTCATTGTATCGAGCCTCGTTTGTCTCACGATCGGCTCAGAGGGCATCCATGTACTCAGTGTAATGGGCTTCGTTTGCCTGGTGTTCGGCTTGAAGAGTGTCCATGTACTCAGTGTGGTAGCCCTGGTTTACAGTGTGTTCGGCCTGAAGAGCATCCATAAATTCAGCGTGTCGGGCCTCCATCTCTTCATAGAGACTGTGAATCTCCGTCTGCAGTGATGTCAGTCGCTCATCAGTGGTCAGTGGCGGAGGCTCCTGCAAATGTTCGTTGATCTCAGCTGTGAGATCGGCTACATCAACTTCTACCTCCTCATCCGAGTCGATCTGAGCTCCGGCCCTCTGTCGTCTCTAGAGAGAACCCCGGCGGCCGAGATATCTATGCCCGCTAGTGAAAAGTTCCTAGCCCCGATCTCGTCAAACTCGGTCATTGGGGTGACCTCCCCAACGGTGATGTCGCGACTGTAGTGGTGAAGGAGGGAAGTGATGATATGACAGTAGGGGGTACGTACTCGGCCCTGAGTCGAAATGCTGGACGCGTAGATAATCATCTGGAACATGTGCAGAGTAATATCTATGTCCAGATGATGGATCATAGCGTACAGAAGAAAGGTATGGAAGGGTCGTATAGTCGCAACATCTCGAGTAGTCAAGGGGAGAATGCAATGAACTAGAACTCTATAGAGAGCGTAGTCCTGGGCCTGGAGATCTACGGACTAAAACAGTTGCACCAACGGGTTTCACGCATCTCTGTAGAAGTAGGAGTAAAGAGTGTCCAGATCAATGTGCGAATAAGGAGGAGCAAAGGGAGGGTCTCTCGGAGGGTAACAACAAAACATGGACTGGGAAGGTCGTAGTCCAAGGAACCTAGTAAGCAAGGCAGGTGAGATAGTCAGAGGCATCCCCTGTACAGTAGAGGAGTAGCAAAGGTCATCTTGTTTGACCAGGTTGTTGTAAAATTCTGCACACAGGGTCGTGTTCACTGGATGGGTGCAGAAGACAAGCTCGTCAAGTTGATAGAAATTAATAGCGTCCATAGCTATTGGACAGGACTGGGTAATGAATTGTCTATTTAGAAAACTGGTTTTAATAGGTTTGTAGGTAGTATGAGCAAATTTATTAAACAATTCTAAGGTTGGGAACCTAGGGTCTAGGCTAGGTTCGTCCTCGGGGTTCGGTTGGGTAACGCGACGTTTTCTAAACGAATAAGAAAAATTATGCATTTAAGAAGCGAAATAATTAAAAAATTAATTATAAATGCATAATTAAAATGGTACCAGGGAGGCATTGTTGAAGTAGGGTGTTCGAGAGCACGAGAAGGGCTTTTGGGCGCCTTGGGAGGAAGAGAAGTGAAGGAAGAGTTCTTTTGGTGTGGGAAATGGAGAAGGATTGATGGCCTTATATAAGGCTTATACGGGCGCCCGTGTTCATAGGGGCGCCCGTATGGTCCCGGGCGCCTGGATCATGCCTGTCAGCTGCTTTTTGGCAGGTCTGACTGCCTTGGGCGGAGATAAAGGCTTCAGGCGCCCGTGAGGTCCCGGGCGCCCGGGTTGACCTTGACTTGACCTTTGACTAGTTTGACCGTTGACCAGAGTTGACTGTGTTGACCAAGTTTGACTCTTTTGACCAATCAATAACTAACTCAATTAAGCTCTAAATTGCATTTAGGATGAGTCATTTTTAAGCATATTAAGTAAGATTCAATATTTTGATTTGAACAAGTACAAAACTGACTGAATTAGTTCTGAACACAATCTGAAATGAGTTTGAGTTAAATTTTAAATGGATAATGAGTTGTATTATATTCTTAGGTCCTTGCCATCTCACCCAGTCTAGTGTTATCAATCACGTTAACCTTATAGGTTTTGTGAGACAGGTTTTAACAAAAAATAAAGATTTTAATTTGAAAAGCATGGTTAATTAAAAAAATATAATTAATTTTGAAAAGTTTTATAAAGTTTAAGTTTATTTTGTAAAGTTGTGTTGAATCTAAGATTAATTGAAATTTATGTTAGATTCAAATTTAACAAGTAGTAAAGTGAATTTGATTTTCAATAATTGGCTTCCAGGTCTTGGCGAGGCACTAGGCCTTCTTTGGCCATAGCCTTATTGGAGCATCAACCCTTTCCTTGACAAAGTCTTTTATTGAAAATTCATCTTCAAGTTACTTCTTGAAAGATTTTGGTTTAACTAGTTTGGGTCTTGGATCGGTAGCTTCGGCTAGTTCCACCAGAATGGTTTCCCTAACGTACTATCATCTCACCTCCTCCCAATACTAAGTTTTCAAATTTCAACTAAATCATTTTGTCCTTAAACTAACCAGTCCTAAATCTAAGCATGATAATTAAAATTTGCAAAAATAAACAATCAAGCATGCAATAAAAAAATTGTAATTAAAAAAAAATCTAATTATGAATATGGTTTTTATATTGTCTCCCCCTGGACTATAGCCTCGATAATGGTTAGGCAAGATGTGAATCATGTCCTTGGGGATCCAATACTGGTTTGGTCCAGCTTGTTTATTCAAACAGAGCTTGGGGACCCATGCTTGGACTTAGGTTCTAGGTTGGTTCAATACAGCATAATAAGAGCGTTGCCTAGACTTAGTTCGATACCCTAATCCAGATCGGTTAAGAATGGACTTTTGCTTTCCAAGGATCATGTCAAGACCCTTGGAACCTAAAGTGAACCGTTCTAAGGCCACTCTGAGCCCCTTGACTTGAGTTTTCAAGGAGGAATTCTCTTCCTCAAGCTTCTGAACTTGAGTGGAGTTTCCTTCTTGAATTTGCTCGATCAAGGACCTCGAGTCGGCTTCCTCTTTCAGGTGTTTTACTTCCTGTCGGAGGGACTCAACCCGGATTTTGGATTTTGCTAAGTTGCGAGACAAGTAAGAGATTAATTTAGCTAGTTCATATTCAGAATAACCTTTTATCGTGATTTGCTCGTTCTCCGAGATTGTGAGCCTTTCGTCGTCTAGTTCTGATTCCGATCCGGTGTCAACGTCTTCTGAAGCGGCTAGAGCGAGCAAATTTGCGTGCGGGACTTCTTCTTCTTCTTCGGAAGAGGATTCATCCCAATTGACTTGGAGAGCCTTCTTTCTTCGCGCCTTCTTTGTTTCCTTCAGATTGGGGCACTCTGACTTGTAATGTCCCTTTTTATTGCACTCGTAGCAGGTAATGTTGGGCTTGCTCTTCGAGCTTGTTGAAGGTTCTGATGGATCTTCCTTTCTTCGGCTTGCTTTCTTTTTGTTTGTTTGGTACTTTAGCTCCTTGTAGTAGTCCCGAGCTAGCCGAACCAACTTGGGTCGATTCCCTTCTCTATCTTCTAAATCTGAGTCTGAGTCAGACTCGGGTGCTGGTAGAGTCTTTTTCTTGGGGGCTTTTACTTGAGGTTTTCCTGCAATGAAAGCAATACTCTTCTCGACCAAAGTGGCATTAGTCTGTTCATGTAGTTCTAATTCAGAGAAAAGTTCATCTAATTTAATTTTAGAAAGATCCCTGGAAACCTTGTAGGCATCTACCATAGATGCCCACAGTGTGTTCCTTGGGAACGCGTTTAGTGTATACCTGATTAGGTCACGGTTCTCGACCATGTGACCTATCGTATGCAGCCCATTCATCAACTTCTGGATTCTTCCGTGGAGTTGTGCTGCTGATTCTCCTTCGTTCATCTTGATTGTGTAGAGTCTATTCAGCAACAGATCTCTTTTGCTGATCCTGGTGTCGGAAGTGCCTTCATGCAGCTCGATCAGCTTGTTCCAAAGCTCTTTGGCGCTGTTGAAGGGTCCCACTGGTTCAGTCTTTTGCTGATCCTGGTGTCGGAAGTGCCTTCATGCAGCTCGATCAGCTTGTTCCAAAGCTCTTTGGCACTGTTGAAGGGTCCCACTCGGTTCAGCTCCTCCTTGGTCAAATCGCATTACAAAGTCTGGGTTGCCTTTGCATCAGCCTCGATTTTCTTCTTCAGCGAGGCATCCCATTCAGTATAATGTTGTGCCACTCCTTCTGTGTTTTTGGGAATCTCCAGCCCAAATTGGATGATTATCCACATGTCCACCTGAGTTTTCAGGTGGACTTCCATCCTGCTTTTCTAGTAGGAGAAATCTTCTCCACAGAAAAGAGGAGGTCTAGCAGTGCTGAATCCCTCTTGCATGGTCATTTTAATTTTAACTGTAAAATTAAAATCAAAAACTTGTTCCAAGACTGAGTCTTGGATTAGTAGTGCGAGAGATATTAATAGCAACGAAAAAGATCGAGTGGTGTTGCACCAACCTCGATTAACGAGAAAGATTTAAAAAAATTAAAAATTTCGTAAATCTGAAAAAAACTTTCAAACTGGTGGTTGCACCAAGTTTGAGCCACCCGCTCTGATACCACTTGTTGGATAGGAGAAAATCGATAGAGGGGGGTGAATATCGATATAGAAATTTTTCGAAAAAGTAGAGCGATTATGCAATGGAAAATAAGAAAACAATCGCTAACACAAGTTATTTTTACTTGGTTCGGAGTCGCGGTTGGCTCCTACTCCAAGGCCTATGGACATTGACCGTTTATGTTGGGCAATTCTATATTCGTTAAAAATCTTTTATAGGTTCGAGTACAGATATAGAATTGAAATTGAAAGTATAACACTTTTCATAAATTAAATGTTACCGACGCCCAAGGTGGATGGAATTCTGGAGCAGAGAGTCGTCGTCGGTGTTGGAATCGCGAGGTCCGAGCTTGTCGGAGCGTAGTGCTTGAACAAAAGTGTTTGGAGCGATGTGAGCGAGATTGTCTGAAGCCTTAGGGGTGAACCCCTATTTATAGCAGCCATAGGGGCGCCTGTATTGATGGGGGCGCCTGACACGTGGCCTCTCCTGCACGAACTCCAATCCGTAGGCTCGGTCAGCGCTTATCCCCTTCATTGAGGAACCTGAGCTGATGGGGGCGCCTGTGTTAACACAGGCGCTTGAGCTGACTTGGTACAGAGTCTTCATGGCAGTTTGCTTCGATGGTTTTAGTTTTGCCTTAAAATGGGGCGCTCGTATCCATATGGGCGCCTAGCCCAGTGAGGCGCCTGAGCTGCAGAGACCCCGTTCCTTTGTTCCCTGCAACCAAGGTTAGTTCCAAAACACAAGAAGCAAGTATGTTAGCCATTATTTACAGCCTATGCTATCTTGGTTCTGACTTTGGATCTCCTAAATGGAACCCTAGGTTGAACCGACACCTAATGTTCCCTCCTCCGGGAATGCGTCCTCATCTACTCCTCTCGGGAGAATTTACCTTTTTGCCAACCGGCTCCTCCGATTGGACTTTTGCCTAGCTTCACTCACCAGGTCTTTGGTGCCTAGTCCCTGACCAAGTCTTAGAGCCCAACTTTCGGTCAGGTCTTCATGCCCAGTCTGCGACAAGGACTTCTTGCCCAACTTCCGGTCAGGTCTTCGGTGCCCAACCCTTTGCCAGGACTTCTTGCCTAGTCTACCTAGGACTTTCCTGGACACTTAGTAAGCTTGTTAGATCACAACAACACCTTAACTTCTGAACCCTTTGCCATTATCAAAACACAAGTTTGACTTTGGTGCTTCCGGCACCAACACTGGGCACCTGATACCAATTACGTGCCTAGGAAGACCTCTTCCTAGGACTTGTTTTTCCTGTGTTTGCTCTCATATCTTGCCTCCAACTTCAAGTACCTGCAAGACAACAAACACAAGACAAAACACATAATCTTAAGCCTTAATTGATTGGTTCGATTTCAACCGAAACCCTAGGTTGAATCGACGCCTACTGTCCATGATCCCCACTCCACTTTTGTCCGCGATCCCCACTCGGCTAAGTCTTTTGCCCGATCCTCGACCAAGACTTCATGCTCGGCCCCCGAGACTCCCGGATCTCGAGACGTCCGACCTTGACCCGTCTCTATTTCTGTCCATAGTCCTCGCTTGGCTAAGACACCATTGCTCGATTCCCGACCAAGACTTTATGCTTAGTCCCCCGGACCAAGACTTCATGCCCAACATCACTCACCAGGACTTCGTCCACCTAGCTTCACTCACTAGGACCCAACTTTACTCACCAAGATTTCTTCCACCTAGCTTCACTCACTAGGTTTTCTTCGTTTTAGCTTCACTCACTAGGACCTAGCTTCATTCACCAGGATTTCTTCCACCTAACTTCACTCACTAGGATTTCTTTCCTTCATAATGATTTCTTTGCTAGTCATTTTAATCCTGACTAGACTTCCCTCTACCAAACATCAAGTCCTGTTTGGCTCAGTTCTTTGGTCTATCTGACCAGATACGGGTTTAGTCTTTCTGCCAAACATCAGATCCTGTTTGGCTAACCTTTCATCAAACTGATCAAACCTGGGTTTGCCCTACCAAACGTAAGGTCATGGTTGGTTTAACCCTTGATCACTTTGACTTGACCTTGGTATATTGTTACTGCCAAATATCAGTTCCTGATTGGCTAACCCTTTGTTAGACTGATCAAACCTAGGTTATCTTTCCAAACATCAGGTTCTGTTTGGCTAACCCTTTGTCACTTTGACTAGACCTTAGTATATTGTCAAATATTGAAACACTAGAGGTTGACTGTTCATAACTGATGCACTTTGCACCAACAATCTTTCTTTTTTTAAAGTTTGACAATAATCTTAAGTTAGGTTAGATCTAAGTGTTCTAGGTTTAAAACTTGGGAGAATTAAAAAAAATCTAACTTAAGTACTCTCTCCCCCTTTGACACACATCAAATAGAAAATAAAGAATAATAACAAAGAATTTAAGTTAAAGATTTGCACCAATAATACGATTTTTGAAAATATTTATGTTTCTATGAGAAAATATAATTTTCAAACATCTTTTTTTATTAACAAATTCAAGTACCTTATCAGAAAATATTTTAAGAGATACTAAGTACTTGATTAAAATTTAAAAAGATAATTACTTTATTGATTTGAATTTCTCTAAATTTGACACAGTCCTAGGAATCTTGTTGACTACAAGAACATTTCCTATGTATCTTAGAGATTTTCAATCAAGATAAGGTATTTTCAATGTATTTTGATTTTTGAAAAATAGTAGATTATTTGAATTGGATTCCTCCCCAATCTGACACAGTCCTAGGAAACCTTGTTAACTACAAGAAAAACTTTCATTGTTAACTAAAAGTCTTGGTAAGTGAAGCTAGGCAAGGTAAAGACTTAGTGAGTGAGGCTAGGCATTGACAAACCCTAGGGAGTTGACCTTAGGTAGTAAAGTGTTGGAGAGTTAACTCTATACAAAGCCTAGTAGGTCAGGTAGACTTACATAAGTTGGGGTAGGATGTTTTCTTGCTTTGTGTGTTTGTTTGTCTTGTAGGTACTTGAAACTGGAGGCAAGAAAGGAGAACAAAAGCAAAGCGGAAAGCAAACTGCAGCCTGGGACCATACTTAGGTGCCCGGAAGTGTAAATACCTCAGGTTGGTTTTGATATGATCAACTGATTTAAGATAGGTCATTGTGTGTTAATCCCTGTGTCTAAGTACAGGAACTTAGGAGTGTAGGAAGTAAAGCAAAAGACGCAGCAGTCAAGAAGGATGGCATGGAAAGGGAGACGATGGGCTCGGTGCATCCGAGGGATACAGAGCTCTATGGAAGAGTACGCCGATGGAGTGAGTGTAAGATGTGTATACTGAAAGACATGATTTCTTTATATGAACATCTTCATTTTGAAAAGAGAATCACAACTATACTAGGTGCTTATTTACATTAGTACATGTATGAAGTCCAATTACTTTGCATTGTAGATAACATGGTGTGTGGTGTCACACGGAAGATCGTGTTATCAGTTCCTTGCTTAGTATAAATAAGAGACCCACAACCTAGATGGAATTGGACAATCCATCGGGATGGTTGTAGTGTAATTAGGTGTGGTTGGTGTTGGGACCGGGTGCATGTTGACATGGATGCGGGTTCGTAATTTTAAAATTAATTACGTGCAGCGGAAGGTTTAGCATAAATAATTTCTCAAATTATTTAACCGCACATCTAAGCATGCAATTTTATCTTGTGTAGACATGATCATATATTTAAAATTTTACAGAAACATAAACTAATTTACGTATTACCTCGCGTAATGATAAGTATCATTTTGTGGATTATTTAAGGTTCTAGGATCTATTTTTGACTCATGTTTTACTTGCTTAATGGTGGATTTACCCTAGGTTCTAGGATTTATATTCATTTTGGACCTAATTACAAATTTTGATATATTTGAATTGTTTTGTCACTAAATTGTTGATCCACTTTTGTAGGTTTGGAAGGATCATGGACCTAGGTCATGTTGGATCAAAGTTGAGTCCAAAGTGGACTGGATCAAGTGATCAAGCGTCGACTAATATGGACCGTCCGATGCAAAAAAGGTTAGATCTAGGCCATCTGAGAACTTCTGATCAATCCGAGCTGGGATTAAGGCTGATCAAGTACTTAGGTCACGATTTGAGTTTTTCATCCAAATCCGAGGAGATTCAGCCGTTGGATCAAGCTCAGAAGGCTCTAGACCGTCCATTCAAAGATCAAGGTGATCTGAACCATCCATTGTAAATCTGGAAGATCCGAGCCACTGAGAGATAGATCCTGACCCTTGATCAAGATCTGAAAAGTTTGATCCAAATCAGACGAAGATCAGCTGTTGGATGGAATTGAAATGATCTGAGCCGTTCACTGTTGAACTATATTAACTGCTTCCTCTGTTTCAGATGGCGTTGCGTCTTCACCAGCTGCTTCGATTTTCCTTACTGTTCTTCATTTCTACTGTGATTTTTTCCATCTGAAGGCGTGGCCATCTCGATCACAACCTTGGAACAAGATCTGGATCATCGGGAGGAGGTTTCCGTGGAGATTCAAGCTCGGATTCGCACCGGAGCAGAGTTGATTGAGGGTTTCGTCAATTTCTGTGATCTGATCGATTTAATCATGATCGCGTGTCGTTTCCTTCCATCGGAGCTTACTGGAGGGTCCTCTGGTATTCTTTGATCATCACCAAATCATCACCACACCTCGACATCGTGAGATCGAGGAGGTCAGATTGGTTTTCTCCAGCCGAGTGCAGTCTGTGAGCATAGTCGAAATTGAAGCTGATTTCCCATTGATTTGCGGAGCTGAAGGGATTCTTAGCTTGCTCTTGTGTGACGGCAAGGAGGTCTTGAGACAAGGGAATGATTGAGGCTTAGTTTCTTATTGTATTTCTTTTTGCTTTAGCTGTAATTTCAATTCTGCACTTCATTTCTGTTTCTGATTTCGTATCAGCTACTTTAGTTTCAATTTCTGAATTGTTCCAGCCTTAATTAGGTTTCATTCTGCAAGGTAATCAGTTAGGGATTCTGTTTAGTGAACAATAGTTGCAATTTCAGTTCAATTCCATTTTCATTTCTAGCGTATCATCTTAGTTTCAGCATGATAGTTCTTCACTGCATTTCAGTTTATATTTTCAGTTTCTAAATGTTTGTATCAAGCTAGCTTATCTCTGTCTTCTGAATTCACCTTGAAGTTCATTTCATTTACATAGTTATTGAAGTCAATTGTTGCATTTGGTTTCAGCTCGGTCAGTGTAATTCAGTTTTCATTTCTGCAAAGGTTAGTTGCCAATTCTGCAAGTTTCTGATTTTCAGTCCTGAATTGTATCAAGTGATGTCTATTTCTTGTGAATCTTATCTGAACCTTGGATTGTAGCATTCTAGTTCAGTTGTTTTGTCTAATTTTGCATCCAATTTGTGGCTGCATACCTGTTTTCAAGTTTCTGAAATTCTGTCGCAGTTTCTGCATTAGTTGTTTTGGAATTCTTCATTCCAATCAGTTGTTGCATTACTTCTTTCAAGCTTTTGCAAATTTTTTGAATTGATCAGCCTATTTTCTGAGTATCAGTTAAAGTAATCTAAATTTCTTTTCGAGCATTGGTTTAAACATTTGATCCCAGCTTGTGCGTATCAGTTCATTTCTGCGTGCCAATTTCAGTTCAAGTTCTACAAGTTTTTTTTTCAGTTGTAGCTCTTGTAATTTGCGTTAAGTAAACTTTAGATCTTCAACATCTTGTTTGACACTTAAGTGTGCAATTTAATCTCAGTTGCAAGCTTGTTCCTGCAATCGTATCATTTCTGAATTTCATGCATTCTTGCGCATCATTTCTGCATCCAGTTTTGTTTCTGAATTGAGTAGCTGCTGAGTTCTAAATTTCTTAATTCATCTTTGCATTTCTCTCCACTGGCAGCTTGGCCTTCCAAGCTGAATTAACCAGCTATAGATTCTGCAATAGTTTCAATTTTTGGCACATTAGTTTCTCTCATCTTTATCACAAGTTGTTTAATTGTTAGCACTTGTATCAAGTGAAGTCTTGGCATTGATTTTGTATGAGTTTTGTTGTAGATCGATTTGCATTTGGTTTGCATTTGGTTTGTTTCTTGGGTTAAATTTCATAGTTAAGTTTCTTTACTTTTTATTTCGATTTCATTTCTAATTGGAACCAAACCCAATTCCTATTTGAAACCCAAAAATAATCAACGACACATAAACTCAAGCTCGAATCAAACCATCTCAACTAGCCCTATGAAAAATACGACCTGTGGCCCCTTTACTACCTTTTTATCTTTGATAGCAAAAAGGGTTTCCAGCTTTACAAATATCTAAATTTGAGACTCACATTCGTGACACCTAGTTCGGGTCCATCACGTAACTCGAAGGAAGGGACGAGATCCAACCGTAAGCGTCCCTTGGAAGCTCCGCCTCTATTCGCGTCCACGCCGAGTATCTTCGGGATGACTTCGCAAAGCCACGAGTTTCGTATTCTCGAGAACTACTAGATTCTCCGAGAACGCGACGAGAAAAACCAAGAGAGAAGTCGGAAGACTAACCACAAAAGGATGGCCGGAATCAAAATTCCGGCGAAGCAAAAGAAGAGGCTTGTGGCAAAAAGGATCCTTGCGACAAACTCTAATTCCGGCACTACCTTCTTCCGGCCAAGAGATGGCCGGAGCTTCCTTCTTCGACAGCAGGTGGTGGTCTGCAGGGAAAGGGTAGGGGCGGCCGGCTGGTGCTCCTTCGTGGGGCTGGTTGGCGCACGGCAAGAAGGGGAGAAGAGAAGGAGAGAAAGAGAGGGAGAGAGCCTATGCCTTCATCTCTATGATTCACACCCAAGCCTTGCCTTGGGTCCTTTATATAGTGGCCTCTCAACCATCAAGCCTCACAAATATGGAATAACTTATTCCATCATGCCAAGTTTGATTTTATATCATGGTTAAAATTATATTTTAATTCATGATAAAAATCTTCTCTCCTATGGAATAAATTTCCTTATCATGGTAAATCAATCCATGATTGATTTTATAAAATAAACCAATCCATGGTTCATTTTAATTTCCATGAAAAATAAACCAAACCTTGGTTTATTATATAAAAATTTATATGATCCATAATTTTATAAAACAAACCACACTTGGTTTATTTTATAAATTGAACCAAAAACATGGTTCTCTCCCTTTGCTGTGACCGGCCAAGCAAAGAGGATGGAGGCCCTCTTTGGCCGGCTCATCCAAGCCAAGCCCCAATGAATTAAACTTATTTAATTCATCTATTAAGTCTTCAAAAGACTTAGCCATTTTACGCTTCCGATGCGTCTCTGAAAAATTCAGATTCGACTTATCGTTTGGCTCAACCAAACTTAATCTCTCTTGATTGGAAAATCCAATTTTCAACTCGTTTTAAATCCCTTGGATTACTCGTAGTGCGTATGACTAAATAGACTTTCGATTTATGTTGGCCGTCTATAATTAATCAATTATAGAACGATCATGAGTGACATCTAGTAGTACATCATGATCCCCAATTAATCGAAAGATCAACGGTTAACCTCAGAAACAATTCTGAAACACTTCAGCAGCTATAATGAATCGTGCCCCATTCCCTTCACCATCTTATACCCACTTGGTTCAGGACATGGTCTATGTGTGTCAGTCCCCACTAGGCTGACTACGTCACACCTAGCCCAAGTAACGTTTTCTTGTCCTACAGATTCTAATTACTCTCATGTATTTAAGAGATTCATACTCTGAACATGTCATGCTCTGGCCAGAGGCTTCGAGTAACAATCCGACGATAGGCCTCGGGTATACATCTCCTCGCAAGGAGTGGTGAATCCTTTGTAGGCTGTTCAAACATCTTCGGGCACTTCGGCTTATACCCAATCATCCTGGGTCCACACCTCCTTGGAGATGTTTGCTTAAGATGTCAAAGTATAAGTCTCCATAACCAAGATGACTTGAACACCACAAGTCAAAGGAACATCGCACTTAAGCTGCAGTAAGAACTTCACTGACATATCTATATGTAGACTAACATATGAATTTTTACAGCCAGTCACTCCAATGAACTAGTTCCCTTAACTAGCATTCATGTTTATCTCCGGACATCTCAATGTCACCAGCCAGTGAGAATTAGCTAATTAGAGAATAACCCATGCTAGTCTCAACAGAATCGATAGTGTCCGTATTTATCAATTCATCGACTAGGGACAATTTCAATACTTCAAAATTGCACATGTAGAGATAATCACTAGTTGTGAATTCATCACAAATTCTCTCATGCTGTGAATTGTATTGCAGACATTCAGTAAATGAGTTTAAGATCTCAATCAAATACACAAACATGTATACTCAAATAGTGAATATTCATTTATTAGAATAAATGATTATAATCATAAGGCGATTGCCTTAGGACACTTCTCTCATATCACTAACAAACTCCCACTTAGCCTAATGTCAATCGCTACGGTACTCAATACCACAGGCTCTAACATGACCCTCAAACTTACTTTGAGGCAAGGTCTTAGTTAAAGCATACGCTAAATTCCTTTCAGTGGGAATTTTCTCAATTTGTATATCATTCCTACTTATAATCTCTCTGATCAGATGATAGCAGCGAAGCACATGTTTGGATCGCTGATGAGACCTTGGTTCCTTTTGTAACGCCCGCTTTTTTTTTCTTTCCATAAAGCGGCGTTACGTTAACATGAGTAGGGCAGGTGGACATCATAATGCAGCGGAAAAACTTAAACTTACACCTACATGCACCTACTACCATTCCTATCATCATGACATGGGAACTTGGCATATTAACTTCATACTTAGCATCGTATCATGTCATACTTAGCATCATGTCATACTTAGCATCATGTCATAGAGTCACATAAGTCACCATTCAAGCACATAAGTAGTAAAGGTAAAGTTCTAGCATAAGACGAGTAAACATATTGTTTTCTTGGCCAAGTCACTACCACACACATGCATTCTTGCCCTCCTGCTGCTTCCTTACAGTCCCCTTGCGTGATCTGCGGTATAAGGAAATAAGACTATAAGCACACAGGCTTAGTAAGACTCTTTCCTACTCACTAAAACCATTCATCACTTAATCATAAGCACATGAAATATAAACATAACTTTATGCTTGAACATAAATATAAATAAACTTACATGGCATGATACATGACATAAACATGAACATAATTGAAATTTACATGGCATGATACATGACATAAACATGAACATAATTGAAATTTACATGGCATGATACATGGCATAAACATGAACATAATTCAACTTAGCATAGCATAATACATGACATAGACATAAACATAATTCAACTTAACATGGCCTAATACATGACATAAACATAATCATAAACAAACATTCCTAACATGGCATGATACATAAACATAAGTAAACGTTTTTAACATGACATGATACATGGCATAAACATAAACATAAGGAACCATTCTTAACATGCATGATACATAGCATAGACCTAAATATAAAGAAACATTCTTAACATGCATGATACATGGAATAGACCTAAGCATAAAGAAACATTCCTTAACATGCATGATACATGGCATAAACATAGACATAAAGCATGAACTAACCTGTATGGCATAAACATAGGCATGCTTTCTATCATATCATATGAGCATCTTCTTAACATAACCATAAGCACAAATCGTTTACTATCATGCATATTTCTTGACATGAGACATAAGCATAAGACATCACTATCATGGCATAATGCATAACATGAATGAATGCATGAGTCTAATGCATATACATAAAGATGCTTAACTTTTAAAAATCATACTTTTAAATACTTAAACATAATCATAACATCATTGGGGTCCCCGGCTTGTACCACATACATATCTCATAAGCGCGCATCCCTAAGTAAATACAAGGTAGCGAGCCCCGACCTACTAGGGTAAGGACAGCATAGTCGGTAGTCCCAGAACCGGGGCGTTCTTAAGGTGCCCATCCCTGTTGCACAGCTTCGGTAGTGCCAGAACCGTGGACAACATAGTCGGTAGTCCAGAACCGGGGCGTTCTTAAGGTGCCCATCCCTTGGACCCATACTTCGGTCCGGTACAAGCCCATTCATAAAGTAAAATACTTTACATGCTTCATCATTCATAAGACATGGCATACATCTTCATTCATAAAACATGGCATGCATCTTCGTTTATAAAACATGACATGCATCTTCATTCATAAAACATGGCATGTGTAACGACCCGGCCCGTCTCCCGGCCCATTTACCAGCCCATTTACCGGTCCTCACGACCGTCGTACCGTCGTACCGTCGACCATCAACCGTGCCGTCATTCATAAACATGGCATGCATCTTTATTCATAAAACATAGCATGCACTTTCATTCATAAACATAACATGCATCTTCATTTATAAACATAACATGCATCTTCATTCATGGAACATGGCCTACTTACATAAACATCATTCTTATTCCTAGTGCTTGCATGATCATGGCATATAAGGTAAGCATTGCATTATATTCATTGAACATGACATGTTTGCATAGACAATTATCCTAATCCATAGAGTTTGCATGATCATGATATATAAGGTAAACATTGCATTTCATACATAAGCATGGTATTCATCCCAAGCATACATAAGTAGGACTTCCATAAACATACTGCCTACCATTCAAGTGCATGGCATAGGACATAAGACATTCATAAATAAACCCTATTAAGCATGACATCCAATCATAAACATACAAACATGAAACATGGTGCTTAAGGTTAGGGTTATAGGTAACTTAATTTCTACCACATGCTTGAACCTTTATATATACTTCATAATAAAGCATAAACCATCATTCTTCAAACCCTAACTTCCCCCAAACCCTATTTACCTTGCTTGGCCAAAACCTATAAGGAAGGGTTCCATCATTCAATTAACATGTAAGATAGCATAAGGTAAAGAAACAACCATACATTACCTATAAGATCATGGGAAGTCATTAAGGCTCATGATTAGGGTTTTCCCTAACCTTTAGCCCTCCTTCTTAGGGCTGGCCGAAACCCTTCAAGGCCATGGGTGCATGGAAAAATTCCATAAAATCCCCAATCAAACATTAAACACCAACCATACCCTACCATAGGGCTTTCGGAACCCATACTTGAAGAAAACCTTAACCCCTTGCCCTAGATTCCTTCTTGGACGAAACCCTTAGGGTCACAAGACCTTGTGAAAATTCACATAAATCCCTTCAACCTCCCCTTGTATCATAAGGGTACACAAGATACATGAGTGAAGAGTTAAATCCAACCCTAGCCATGGAAATCCTTATGATGGTCCCAAACCCTAAAGGGTCTTAGGGTACTCCAAAAATTCCCAAAAATTATATTTATTTTCTAAACATCATGAGAACACATTAGAAAGCATGATTAAGATTTTTAACATCATCATGGACCCAAAACTCATGGTGGCCGAATGCTATAGGGGTCCAAAACATGGTTTTCTCAACATCAAAACCAAAAACCAAACTTTATATTATGCTAAAAATCAAAAGGAACTATTATACCACAGGTGAGGGAGTCTTACATTGGTTGATCTTGATTATAGACCTTAGATTTAGGAGAAGGATGAAGATCTTGTTGCCTCTTGACCACTCCTAGCCTTTGTACCCTTGTAAAAGCCTTGGATCTTGAAGATGGAGCCTTAGGTGAACCTTTTCCAAGGGAGAATCCCCTCTTGGGATTTCGGCTAGAATGAGGGAGGAGGAAGAAGAAAGTAACTCCCATGCCCCCTCTTTATAACACATTAAGGAGGGTAAGTGAAGAGTCATGGTGTCTCTTCATTTTCCTTAAGCCTTAACCATAATCCATTTCATTTCCTCATAGCACTCCCTTGCTAGGTGAATTGGTTAGAGCATGCATGGTTGTACAAGAGGTCCAAGGTTCAAATCCTTGGTGCATGCACTAATTTTCCATTTTTTTCTATTATTTCAAAAATCCCCTAAAAATTCCCCCATAATTATGTTAATATTTCTCATTAAAACCCCTTTATATTTCTATAAATTTTTATCTAAAATTCACCAATAATCATGGTACTAGAAAGCCCATATAAGGCTCATTAGTGCCTAACTTCCCAATTTAAATAGGAAATTTATGCTAAACTTACTCATAGTCCTACTAATACTCCTAATTAAAATCCATTTATATTCATATTAACTTTTTGCTTAAAACCTACCAATAATCATGGTACTAGAAAGCCCATATAAGGCCCATTAGTACTTAGTTTCTCAATCTAAATGAGAAAATCATGGATTTCTAGGCTAAGGTTCGTACTAATATCTCTAGGTCCCTCGGAAAATTATCTAGACATGATCAATATTTTAAAAAAAATATTGAGAGAATTTTCTGGGTCGTTACACCTTTGCTTGTGCAATAGCTCCATTGTTGTCACAGTAAATCGGTATTGCTTCATCAATGGTTGGAACCACACCAAGTTCTGAGACAAACTTTTTGATCCAGACTGCTTCCTTTGCTGCTTCCGAAGCTGCAATATATTTCGCTTCCGTGGTAGAATCCGCTACGGTGTCTTGCTTGGAACTTTTCCAACTTATTGCGCCTCCATTCAAAATAAATACGTATCCGGACTGAGATTTGGAGTCATCCTTATCTGTCTAGAAACTGGCATCTATATACCCACGTATTACCATATCACCTTCTCCATATATTAGGAACACATCCTTAGTGTTTCTTAAGTACTTGAGGATTGTCTTGATAGTCGCCCAATGATCTATTCCTGGATCAAACTGGTATCTGCTTGTGACGCTCAGAGCATACGATACATTGGGCCTAGTACATAACATAGCATACATGATAGATCTTATCGCGGATGCATAAGGAATCTTATTCATGCAAATCCTCTCGTCTTCTGTGCGCGGACACATAGACTTCGAAAGGTTGATCCCATGCCTGATGGGAAGGTAACCTTTCTTGGATTCTGATATGCTAAACCTTTCTAGCACTCGGTCTATATATGTAGACTGCGAAAGACCAAGCAACCGTTTTGATCTATCTCTATATATTCTAATCCCAAGGATATAGGTTGCTTCTCCCAGGTCTTTTATGGAGAAAGTTTTGGACAACCAAATTTTAACTGACTGTAAGACTGATATATCGTTTCCTATAAGTAATATGTCATCGACATATAACACTAGGAATACGACTACACTCCCACTAACCTTCTTGTACACACAAGGTTCGTCAGGATTTTGTGAGAAATCAAACTCTTTGATTGTCTCATCAAAACGGATGTTCCAGCTCCTGGATGCTTGCTTTAGTCCATATATGGATCGTCGAAGCTTGCATACTTTGGTTTTATTAACTGATGTGAAACCTTCAGGTTGTATCATGTATACATCCTCAAGCAGGTTTCCATTAAGGAAAGCTATTTTCACATCCATTTTCCATATCCCATAATCATAATGAGTTGCTATGGCCAGGAGCATCCGAATGGATTTAAGCATAGCTACTTGCGAATAAGTTTCGTCATAATCAATTCCTTGTTTCTGACGATATCCTTTTACCACTAATCTAGCCTTAAAGGTAACAACATTACCTTCCATGTCGGTTTTCTTCTTGAAAACCCACTTGCACCCTATGGGCTTAATCCCTTCAGGTGGGTTAACCAAGTCCCATACTTGATTTTTGTACATGGAATCCATTTCCGACTTCATGGCTTCAAGCCATTTATCCCTTTCTGAATTTTTCAGAACATCTTCATAACTGATAGGTTCGTCATCGTTAATGAGTAACACGTCGTTCGATTCACTTATGAGAAATCTGTATCTCTCTGGAATATTGCGTGTCCTATCAGACATACGAAGAAGTGGTGTTGTTTTAGGTTCAACTGATAGCTCATCATTATGAGTTATTGGTTGTGGGTCTAGACTAGGTGTCTCTGTAATGTCTATTGGAGTTTCTTGAACTTCTTCAAGTTCAATGCTACTCCACTGTTTTCTTGTAAAAGAAATTCTTTTTCTAGAAATACAACATGCCTTGAAACAAACACCTTTTGTTCCAAGGGATGATAGAATTGGTAACCTTTCGTTTCCTTAGGGTATCCAATAAATAGACATTTATCAGAC